>CM042215.1:11665985-11783485 GCA_023566465.1 Cottus gobio | reverse complement strand
CAAAATATCTTGCAGAGCTTCAAGTGAACACTGGGCCGACAAGCCTGCACCTAAGCCAGGAGGGCCCAACAAGTGCCAGGCTAACTGCTACATGCCACACTTATCAGCTGCTATCTGATTGGACAGCGATTTTGAGCTGCCACTTGGCAATTACAGATTAAAAAGGGACAAGCTCTTCTGACAAAAAAGGTCCTTTGAAGTTTTGTGGCACACATGAATTCCCGACCCAACCTTAACAAACAGGTAAATGGGTGAGACTGAAAGAATGCTAGGTTGTTTTAAGCCATTTTAGAAATTTGATTATTTCTCCTGCTGCGTGACGTCCACAGCTTGGAAAAGCGTCATACAAATGTTTGATGTTTTAACTGATCTTCATGAGGATGACAAGCAGCAAACTGATAAGAAGGAAAACCACATGCTTAAATTGATCTTCCCGGCGACCAACACCAGCTGGCTCAGACTGCAACACACTCGATCCGACGGATTATTGGTGACACCACAATATTACTACAATCTGCCCAACAATCATAATGTGTGTGGCCATCTTTAGGAAAGCCCAGCAACCTAGAAGAGCCTCACACCAGAGTGCAATCCTGGCTCAAAGGTAGTTCATAAACTCTGTCTCTCTCATGGTATACACAACACACACAAACAAACAAATAAACACGCAAATGAGAAACAAGACAAGGAAAATGGAAGTGGGAAAAAGACAAGAGAAAAAACAGAAACGATCAAGTGAAAGTAAGGAGTGGTAATCCCTGTTCCCTCCCTGTAATGGCGTGCAGGCAATGATAGAATGGTCTACTCATATGCATTTAAACAGAGGCTTATCCCAGTACTTTGATACACCTCTCTATAATTGCCTGTGTACATTTCTGTGTGTATGTGTAGTGTGTGTGTGTGTACAAGTGTACAATGTTGTCTTGTCTGTCAATCTTGCTCATTATATTTAATCCCTGGGATGACAATCTCAATCCTCCTTGTCAACCTGTGCCTTTGCAGCAGCACTCAGGCAAGGAGCTGGGTTTAGCACTTGCTCACTCTCTCCACACACACGCACACACACACTTGTCAGGTAACACCAAAGCGGATCACAAAGAGAAGAAAGCATTTTTGCTTGGCAAGAAAAGCAAACAACTATCCCACATCTGTATATGTGTGTGAGAATGTGAGGGAGAAAGGGGAGAGGGAGTGAGAGCAACAGAGAAAGAGAGAGAGAGACACACACAATGTCTCTCTCTCTCACACACACACACACACACACTTCGAACACAAAGAAAGAGGAAATCAAGCAACACTTCCTGTGTTTGGAAATTCAAAACTGCCACAAAGTGATGATAGAGAATGACTACAAGGAGGCTTACACTGAACAGCAACGCATCTAAAACCCACATAAATATCTATAGCTATTCATTATTCTCTTGACTCCCCCTTTTTCTTTCCATCTCTCCTCTCTCCCTCTCATCTCTCCCCATTTTTCTTTCCACCAAAAGGGAATCCGAGAAATGTCCACAAAACATCTTTCACCAGTTGTTAATACTGTTTCTGCTTTGCCATGATAAAGTCACGGTATGTTGCCTCATTCCTACCACCCACCCACCCACACATACACACACACACACACACACACACACACACACACACAAACAAAGGTGGACCTCATGTGTGCAGGCATAAAAACATGCACTGATTTAAAGTTAAGGGTCTAACTAAACCCATTTGAAACTTCTTGCTGCTTAATCCAAAATACACAAAATTGAATCAGTCTCCCATGGCTCTCTGACATCAGAGCCTGCAATGATTGTGCGTGCGTGCATGCGTGCGTGCATGCGTGTGTGCATGCGTGGGTGCGTGCGTGATGGTATGATGATGCGGAAGTAGGTCTGACTGAGCTGACTTAACAGCTGACATCAATGATAAAACCTTTGGCCTGTGATCTCAGTGTGTGTGTGTGTGTGTGTGTGTGTGTGTGTGTGTGTGTGTGTGTGTGTGTGTGTGTGTGTGTGTGTGTGTGTGTGTGTGTGTGTGTGTGTGTGTGCGTGCGTGTGTGTGTGTGTGCGTGTGTGTGCGGATGTGCGGTGCTGGACTCACTAGTTGGCGCAGCAACAACTCAGATCTGGCAACCCCTAGGGCAATTATTAGCCCCTGTTGACCCGTAGTATTAAGGGGAAATATGCTCTCAGTAGGTGGTGTGTATATGTGTGTGTTACACTTCAAACCCTCCCACAGGATCAATGAGGCCCATCACTATGAAAATGATGCAGACTAGTGGATTTGAACATTATTGGTGCACAGAGGCAGTATTTTGCTAAGTTTTTTTTAACAGCCAAAGTTGTTCTAATTGCCATTTAGAGGGGGCAAACAATAACAGGAATAAAGGGGGAGAATTCTTGGGAAAGAATAGAGACAAAAAATCTTTATGTGTAAATGTGTATAATGCAAGATAGTAATTCCTATGACGGTGGCTCACTGGTAAAGCAGGGTCGTCCTTCAATCAGAGGATCGCCAGCTCGATCATTGGGTCTGCTGGTGATCGAGTATGGTGTATGAATGTTGTATGAATGTTGTATGAATGTTGTATGAATGGTGTATGAATGGTGTATGAATGGTGTATGAATGGTGTATGATTGTTAGTTAGAGTCTTGATGGGCAGGTGGCACCTCTCATGGTAGCTCTGGGTTAGATGCATAGGTGTGTGTAGGTAAATTACATGTAGTGTTAAAGCACATAGAGTGGTCGGAAGACTAGAAAAGTGCTATACAAGTCCATTTACCATTTACGTGTCTACATATACACAAAGAGAGACAAAACATACCCACAGACCAATTATGGCTAAGACAAGTTAAAAGCAAAAAGAGTTAGCCTGAATGGAATGCCTGATGTGAGACACGCCAGTTCCAGACACAACGTCTTGCGTTACAACAGAGAGACAGACACACACAGTTTCGAAACACACACTCTTTAGACACAAACACTGTGTAAGAGAAATAACTATGTGTATATGTAATTAGAAGGCAAAACAAAGCAAACACATGTTTGGGTCTTGTTCTCTGGCCTGTACTAAGAGGTTCTGCTAAGCCATTGTCTCTGGTGCTGCTAAACACATGTTGTCATGCTGGCGTAGCCAGAGGTTGAAGCTGGATATGGATAAAAACATGTGTTTGCAGTATGTAAATTTGTCAGTAGAGTTGGCCTGGGAATATCATTACCATAGAACAATGCATACTGTAAATATAGATTTTACTGAGCGGTGATTGTTTAGATTTTCTTTTCAATTATTATTTTGTGTTGACCCAAATATATAAACATAAATGCAGACACATATTCCCACATGTTGTTTTTCAATGCCAGGAGACAAGCTTGATTGTTTAGCTCTTGCTAATTAGGACCATATCGTGGTACTTGTTCACCAATTCTTCTTCTGGTATATATCGGAAGAAGTTGTAAAAAAATTGTAAAATTCTCATAACTTTAAGCTTACATTATCAGTCGCCAACACACATCCTTCTTATGAAACTAATGTCAAACTCAACAATGATAAATATATATTTAACCTGTATTTAACCAGATAAGTCAATTGAGAACAAGTTCTTATTCACAATAACGAGCTGTCCTAAAAAGGCAGCAACATGAGGCAAGTCATCACAAACGAATAAAACATAGAAACACCGCCATCAATCTCATAAAACAACTACAACATCATAATGTGTACGATATATAAAAAACAAACAGTGTCAACACTGCTCTGACTCACCTGTTATTGAGTATTTGTTGAATAAATATTCTGCACAGCCATCATTCATAAGGAGAGATAACAGCAGAGAGAGAAAAAGAAAGAGAGGGAGGGGGTAGAGAGAAAGAATGTGGCTGAGAGAGAGAGAGAGAGAGAGGAAGGCTGAGAAATTAAATTGAGACGCAGAAGAGAAAGACAGATTGCGCTCGCTCTGGTATGCCATCTTTACGATCTGTCTGTGAGAGAGCTAGTGAAATTGAACTCAGGTGTAGTGTGATGCCGAAAAACCCATTTCCCCATTAGGGCTATGGAATCCTGCATAAACAAATTATACAAATACTTTCTCTATAAAAGAGCGGGTGAGTTTTCTCTAACTGTGTAGTGAAACCTGAGCAGGGTCTTGTTTATGTGTGCGACAGAATGTTTACATTGTCCTCCACTCCCATCCCTTCGGATGGGGAGAACGCCAGGCCTCCGACAGCTTTACTCCTGTCACACTACCTGTCTGTCTTTGGGATTTCTGTTATGGAGAACATGTGCTCGGTCTTATTGTGTGTGTGTGTGTGTGTGTGTGTGTGTGTGTGTGTGTGTGTGTGTGAGTGTGTGTGTGTGAGTGGGAAATGCCAACCAGTGCTCTGTCCTCAATACAACCATCTTAACGACTCAAGAGTGATGAGTTCAAGGATGGAAGCCAAGAAAGAGAGAAAAAACAATGACTAATGGCCATGACTTCATGATGCCTATAATTATCAGTCTTCTACGTAACATCACACACTCGTCACACACATCACAAACCTTTCTTTGTCTTTTTAACTAACCTTTAGTTCATCCAGAAACTTGTCTAATGCCAGCAACACTTTGTTCCACCTGATATCTGACTAAAGCCAAACATAGTTCACTGGCTGTTGTGGATTGAACTTGTTCTATCAACATAGAGGCAATTTCAGAAAGATGGCCATTCAGAAGGTGTTGCATTTTGCCTGTTCGTGTTTGCATAACTGTATAGTGAAGGCACCATCTGCATGGCTAAATACAATGTATGATACAAACATGGATAATTTCCATATGGAATGCTAATGTTAGCTGGTTAGCTTGTGCTTGTAACCCTGCCCACACTATTTCCTGCCCAGTACATTTAGATCTTGACCGGACTGGTCTGACCACGACATAATACAACCACCGCTTTCTAATGTTGGCCACTGAGCAGTAACGCTAGAACCTATTTACCCAGCCAAGTCTTCCCAAAGAGACCGGGGATTCAACCCAACAACCTTAAAGTCACAAGATCCCTTCTCTAAACTTGAGGACTTTCTCTGATAATTAGTTTATGGAAACAATGGTATGTAAATGTATTCAAATTAAGCTGAACACAAAGTACAATAACCTTGCAATGGTCAGGCACACAACTCAGTGACCGGATTCATAATCCTGACACCCAGAATGAGTGTGCAGAAAACTGTGATGCTGTTCTGAGACCAGCAGGAGGAAGACCACCCGGCAGTGCAGCTAATCCCATAGCTGCAGGGTTGAAACCTTGCTGCATGCACACTCTGACAGGCTAGGCCACTCCTGGATGGGATATTAGAGAGGGGCAAAAGTACAATGGCACCTATTGATGAATGGTGTTTCACCCTGCCATGCTTTACTCTGCTTTTGGTGAGAAAGAATTATCAAGTGACTCACTCTTGGTTGGTCACCTCTCTTCCCCACCCTCTGCCAGCAGGTGTGCAGTTCAACATAGTATTGATTGGAGGGGGGTGATAGCAGTGTGTTTAAAGACCCGATTGGTTGTCACTTGATGGTTAATGTGGTCTTCTGAGAATTCTTTAAAAATTAATCGATCAATCAATTGTACTGTACAGCACTGTATTACTGTACTGTTGTATTCCATTGTGCTATTCCATTGTACAGTTATCTCGTTTGTTTTATTTGGTTTTGGATATCTATTTATCGGTAGTTGTTTTCCGAGTTGTAAAAAAGGGAAAATGTCATATCTTTATAAAAACAGAAAGATAAAAAGCATCAGTGAAAGTCACATATTACATTTGACATAATACAAATATCAGTGGGATCAATCCTCAGGGACTTGTTGGTACTACCTGAAAGGTGTCCACAGCATAGCATCACTATCAAGTAAAGACGGCATCAAGTATTTGGTCAGATTATTTAATATAGTGATCATTCTTTGATGAGAGAGTTCCTGGTATACATAAAACATTTGACAACTGTAAACTGACATGTTTTGCCTTTATCGATGGAGACATTAGAGGTGGACCGAAAGAGAGGAGAAAGAGAAAGAGAAGGGTCTCTGGGCAAAAGGGTCTGGACAGAATTGAAGGCAAGGCAAGTTTATTTTATTTGTATAGCACATTTCAACACAAGGTGATTCAAAGTGCTTCACATACAACCATTAAAAGCATAGAAACACAACTGGGTAAACTGGGTAAATTGTGGTTAATTTAAGCATACATCCACCACAACAAATCAATTGTATGTATTTATTTATATTTTCAAGTTTTAGTACTGGTACTAAAATTCAAGTGACATATTTATATTAGTCTTGAAAAGTTTACACCCAGCCGTTGATACAGAAGCCACTAACACACACATACAGACTCAAAAACTGAGACAGCAATAGGCTGATAGTTATTGAGAATAGGACGTGGTGTTGCAGGTCGGCACCATCTGCTGAGTTGCAGAGACTTTTAAGAAGCTTATTGGTACTACAGGGGAAGTTGATGAGATATCAACTTTATGCAAATGCAAGAGACAACCAGGCAAGCACAAATAAAATGTATTTTGACACAGAAATTGAAGCAAAGAGTTGTTTACTGCTCTACTAATGGAGTGTGGGAATCGCCTCACCTCATCAGTCTTGAATATACTATATGTGTTGTGTTAAAACAGTTTCAATAATCCGCACAAACTAAGAAAAGAGCTTTACTTTTATGTGGCTGAGAAACAAGCTGTGCTATATTGTATTTGACCACTTAGCACCTAAGGTTACTGTGGTCTCCACTGGGAACATCGATGGCTTGGCAGAAACTAAGAGAAGGCCCACTGCTGGTTCTGCTTTAGCCCGTCAAACAGACTCACATCAAACACAGAGCCAGCGGCACTCTACAAGATATAGAGATGAAGCGAGGGAAGAGAAGAAACAGAAAGAAATGGAGAGGGAGTGACAGAGATGCACTGATTCAAAGGAACCCCCAAAGTGGAAGCCCAGGGATAAACAACCAATCAGAAAAAGACCGCTGTCTAGCCCAATCAGAACGCATTCCAATGAGAATCCTCTCCAGACCCAACCAAATAACCCCCCGAGAGGTACACAAAAAAAATAAGACACAAACACACAACAACAGCAACTTAACTAAGTCATCTTAAAGTCCTGGCAACACGAGGGCAAACAGTTCTGTTTGTATGTGACATGTGTGTGTGTGTGTGTGTGTGTGTGTGTGTGTGTGTGTGTGTGTGTGTGTGTGTGTGTGTGTGTGTGTGTGTGTGTGTGTGTGTATGTGTGTGCGCGCGTGTGCATGACTGTGTGTCTCGCTGTGCTTGTTGAGTAGATAGACTTCCTTTGGTCTGGAGTTACAATAGAACAACATGCTAAGTAACAAGGGTGCAGGGATTCATCTGTGTATCAGTATGTGTGTGTGTGTGTGTGTGTGTGTGTGTGTGTGTGCATACACAAACAAGTCTGTGCTTGCCTGCTTACAGTATATGTGCGTGCATGCGCCTGCAGTCGTGTCTCTGCCAGTGTGTGTACAGGGTTGCATGAGAGTGTGCGGTTGTATAGATCCCCTTTTGGCAGCAGCAGTGTAAACTGAGGAGGGTCTTACATGGGCTTTAATCCTGTGCTGAATGTCATCGTACAAGTGTGGCTTTTGCACAGGCCCAGATAAGAGAGAGAGTGAGAGAAAGGGAGGGAGAGGAAGCTCTAATGCACATGTGTGAGTTGTATGCATGTGAGCATAAGTGCACACATGTATGAAAGACACCCTTGTAAAGTAGCCTGACCCATTGGTTTGATGAAAAGGATTATAGCAGTGACATACAGTAAGTCGTGAGGAACAGACAGAGCAGCTACAGCACTAATCTGCTTGTCTAGTGATCTAGTGACAGAGAGAGAGAGGCCACTCCGGCATCCAATTCTAAGGTTTCACTGGAAAACACAACCTTGCTGAAAACTACACAGCCCAACAAGCTGAGCTGTGTTGGAATGACTTTCGTTCAGGCCAGGGGTTTATACACGTTTTTTCAGCGTGGGGCCCAAATGAGAAGTTTATTCTGTAGCCCCAAGACTCAGGGGCTTTAAAACATTTTACTGCCCGTGTCCTATGGGTACCCTGCAGCAATAGGCCGGTGACCCATTTTGGGATTTGAAGCCTAAGTTCAACAAACATCGCGCCGGTTTAAATAGGTCACTGATATAGAATGTCAACGACTTGTCTTTGGAGGAAAAGAAAGCTATCATAACTAATTACACTGCAAGACATCAATTATGATAGAAAGTGTTGGCAACATGGCACCTCTCGCTTTTTACAAGCTTCCCTGACGTCGACAAAGCTTGGGAAAGTGTTGGACGAGCGTGAGAAATAAACTGCAGCTTACTGTTATATGAGGCTTAATTAGTGAGCAGCCCTTAATGTTGAGTGGCAGTCCAAAGGTTGTAATGTTATTACAGTAGCTCCGCGATAGCCTAAGTTATAAAGCCTCTTCGCTGACTCTGCTCTAGGATGAATTTCAGCAGAAGGAAACAAGTAAATTCCTGTTAGTTTTCCTCTTCAATCCTACAAGGAGCATCCGATAGCAGCTCTGGCATTTCAAGAATAGGGAAAGGAAATAGTGAAATTCCTTCTGCTATTACTTATTAAAATACATTTAGTGTTATTTCTCCACCACAGTGTTTCCGTAGGTGTCAATCTTGATCATACATGTTTGCTTTCTATTAGGTGATTTAAGTGTGTGTGTGTGTGTGTGTGTGTGTGTGTGTGTGTGTGTGTGTGTGTGTGTGTGTGTGTGTGTGTGTGTGTGTGTGTGTGTGTGTGAGTAGTGGTGCTTGAGTTGAGGCATCACAAGTGCTGTATGTTGCAGGGTGTGACATCCTTTAAGTGAGTGGTACAATATCAGTAGTGATCAAGTGTCACATGTAGTAAAGTCAGCAGGTGTGAGTCCCCTCTCATCTCCCTCCGCCTCAGAGCAGTGGGCCCGTCTATGATTGGCAGCCTCGGGGTCGGTCTATGTTAAGAACACAGTTTGGGGAATAACACAGGACTTACCCAATACCTTAGGCTGTGTGATATTTTTAGTGCTGTTGGTTGGTTTGTGTGTGTGTGTGTGTGTGTGTGTGTGTGTGTGTGTGAGAGATAAAACGCACAGGAAGTCTAAGGAAAAGGCTGATTCCCTTTTCTCTGTCTCCAAATCCCTGTACCTCCCACATTCAGTGCCTCTTTGTGGATGTTCAGACTTTCTCTTTGGGTTATAATCCGTCTTGAACAGGGGATCTGACCTCCAGAGCATCCCACTGAGAGTTCTCTTATGCACAATGATTTTGCTCTCAAGCCCTCAAGCACGCACACACAAATCCACGTAATTTCTCGCCGGTGCCTCCCCAGGTGCGAGTTTCTCCGGAGGGAAGGGCTTTTGTGTGCTGCCATCTCAATAAGCTCACAAAACACCCTTATAATCCTACCAATCTCTCTCTCCCTCTCTCTTGATCTTTCTTTCTTTCACACACTCACACTCTCCCTCTCTCTCACACACTCTCTCTCTCACACTCACACACACACACACACCTGGCTGCACAGTAAGAACTTCTTTCGATATTTCAATAATTAATATGTTTTCCCATTTGGACCGCAACATCCCACAGATCCACCACAATGTTAAGATCTGCATTTCTAATCATGGTCTCAGTCAGAAAGCCACAAAATACTTGGATGGTTCTTGTGACAATGGAATTTGAAGAAGTAAAAGAGATACGGGGAAAACAGGGGAAAAGGGGAAATAGCTACAGCTGGAGGTGTACTGATTTATGACTGTGGGTTGGCTGAGCCATTTCTGTACAGAGAGCAGAGCACAGTTTACAGAGAGACTGAATCACACCTGGCATGTTCAGACAGAGAAGGGAAGATGAGGCGGTTTAGTAAAACTATTTCAGCTCATGGACATATCCTATCAAACTTTTGATGTTACAATAATTATAATTTAGGTAAGGTAATCACACATCCATGCCGTGTAAATGTGCATATATATGCTGAGCCAAGCAGGATGAAGCCATTTTTGAGTGTTAATGCTACAGTACTTGCCGCATGTTTGAGATTTTTAACCTGAGCCAGTGAATCAGTCAAAAATAAGAACGCACGACAACGTCGTTTCAATTACGTAGAAATAAAAGGAAGTGCTCATTGTCTTCTGGGCGGCATGTTTGTGCACTTGAACGGATAACTCCCAACAACATTGACTTTGAAAAACACTTAACTAAAGAGGTCAGAGCACTCAGCAGCGTTTAGTTCAAAATGAGAGAGAGGCTGCACTGAGGTTATTTGTTGAATTGAGGATGTCGACCAGACAGTATAAAATACAGTCTTCAAAAGGTCTAGGGACACACAAAAAGTTTTAAATGCCCTATGTTGTACTCTTGTTTACTCTAAATTGATCTAAAAGGTAATACTTCACTAAGCTGGAACTAAACTGTTAATAAAATGAAATTCGACGGAAAATATTAAAGAAAAACTCATCTGAAATAACCTTGGGGCAAAGGACAGCGTGACCAGTGGTAATGTCTGGGCTCATGTCCCACTGTGGCTGCTGACTCAAGCAACCACCAGCAGCTGTATGACAAATCCCATTGTGGTCCCTCTTGGTGGGCTTGGGTGAAAATAAGGCTTGTCACTTTTAAATACAGTGTTAGAAGACAGAACTCAGAATCACTTCCGTCATCTGCGCTCTCAAGTGGGTAGCAGATAAGTTATGGTCAGCTGAGGTGAGGCCTTAACAATTAGCTGGCTGTTAAGCTCCTCAAGTGGTTTGTTGTGCTGCCCTCCATCAACTGGGCTGCCTGAACCAAACTGCTTCCTACCTAATTATTTGCTCCTGCACATTTGCAGCATTGCAGCAGTGATTGTGTGTGTCGCCATGCCTCAGCGTGTGTAATGAGTGTGTTGTGGGTGGAGAAAAGGAGATTACTCAGACAAACTGCCTTATGATCCACACATCAGGTGTCTAACTGTCCTTTCCTGCGTATAACTTCAAGAAAACCACAAAAAAAACAGGAATAAACTTGTCTGCCTCACAACATTGCCAGTCCTTCCTTTCCTCCTCCTCCTCCTCCTCCTCTTCCTCCTCCTCCTCCTCCTCCTCCTCCTCTGTCTGCTTGGGCTGAAGAAGCGTCTCTGGATCCTGTCTGTCTACAGCTTCATACATCGACAGGGACAAAGCAACTCTATCACCGCTCTTCATTCACCTTAAAGTTAATAATTTGCAAGGCTTTAAAAAAAAAAAAAAAGCAATAAGTCATTGTCAAATTAATCATGATGCCACAGTATCACAATTATTCAAGAGGATTAAGACCCTGGACAGACAAAATGGGTTTTATCAGCCTGAGGCGGCTTTTTGTAAATTGTTTTGTAGAGCACCTCACATTTTTCCACTATGTGCGTCCCACGTTCTTGCAAGACTGCCTCGACATCTCAGGTTTAAATAAATCAACTGAGAGTGGAAGACGTCATTCGTCATTCACATTCTTTCTCATCCCAGAGCTATATGACATTACCAACCGTAGTTATCATGATCCGAGGAGCAAACAGCACGCCTGGAGACAAATTGGTGCAGTACTTTAGATTTTGGGTAAGTTGTTTTTATCAATTTAAACTCTAATGTTAGTATTAGGTAGCGTACATTTAACGGTTTATTTTAAGCAAACATGAGCAGGCATTCAATCATTATCCAACATAAAAAACATGCAGACAAATGCTCTTATAGCCAGTAACCAACTGTCTTCTATCTCACACAAAAAACACAGCTCCCTTTACTTCACTACTTTAGGGAAAATTGTTTTTGCATCAACTATTGTACCAATGAGTAAAATTTTAGCACTTTAAATATTTTGTTCGTTTTCAGTCTTGGCTCTGTATACATAAAGACCGACAGCACCTTCACAAGAAAAGGTCCTTTTGGAAAATGATTCAGGTGTTGTTTCAGGATGGACTGAAATAGATACAACATACAGCGCAGTCAGATGTTGTAGCTCAGGTGTTGCTGAGTTATCGACTTCTCTCCACTCATGTTCAATCTGGTGGAACAACCTTTGACCTCACAGACTGATGATGCTGACAGCTGGCTGAGGGATGGCCTCGGTCAAACGCCTCTACTGACCTGCGAACAGTGGTTCACTGGTCACCAAAGACATACTGCACAGCATGGCTTAACACATGTGTGAGGAGATACTTACCCAAACATTATCCAAATGCACACACAAGTATGTATGTACACATGCACAGACGTGCAGATTCAGACAAAACCATTGTCTTGTATTCACTCCTGAATGTTGAGAAAATCCAGAGTGAAGCCATTTTATTAATTAAGACTTACTAAGTGGTGATTGCATGGTGCAGATATTCCTTCAGGCACCTTGTAAAAATATATGCCGTCACTTTATAGTAATTAATGCGTGGGATGATAGTTGTTTACACTGCAGATTCATCCTGGCACAAAAAAGTGGTAAGGCCGGCTCGACCATTTAAGATGTTCCTGGCAGACTTTTCTTTCAAAGACAACCTTGAATTAAATATCATGGCATTTTGTTTACTGTTTAGAGGAATGTGAACAAGGTGATATTAAAAGACAGACATGTCTGAGTTGTAAACTGCCATCATCGCAATTATAAAATTGTAGACAATATGATGTGAAGTAATTTCCCACACTCAATACTGTCATGTTCTTTTTTTTTCCAATATCAATTATATCCACTGTGAGGGTGATTTTGAGTTTTCTTTAACAACCTGAGGATGAGAGAAACAAAAGGCCATGCAAGGCAACGATCCACGCAGTAATCTGACAAATGGAAACAACATCAACATCACGTCAGTACCAAGGAGAGTGCATGCTACGGGTCGGACGTTATCCATAACAATTTGAATAGACTATGGATAAAGTCAGATATGCTGCCCGTTAGGTTTTGCAGCCACCTCAAATAGACCTCATTAAACTATTTCTCCATTACTGTCACTTTCACATGCACAGCAAAACAAATACAAATATAGTGTTTACTAGTTCTGTATATTTATTTTTTTACACATGGTTCAATTCTAAAATTAAGAATTATTTAGTTCAAAAAACTAAATAATACAGGTACATTTCCAGTTTGAAATACTATCGTTCTGTTTTATACTGGCTTACCAGTAAATTAAGAATTCTAATAAATAAAAAGGGCCTTTTGCAAAACAATTCAGGTGTAAATTAGAAGAAGACCCTGCAAAGCTGCCAAAAAATGACGTCTGCACACCAGATGTTTGTTTTTGTTTCATTTTTGCAGACGCTTATGTCTTCTATAAGTCTATCTGAAAAAGGTCCTGCTGGTAATTCAAAATGGGATACAGATTTATGTTATATTTTGCAAGTTATAGTATATAACCTTCTCATCACTATCAACTAAATGTATCATAAAATTAAACATGTTTAAAGAGCAAAACTAAATATCAGACAGAAAACACTGTAGGAACACTACAGTACCACCAGAATTGAGCAATACAGGAAATGGCAGATTAATAGCTCACTGCATGATAATACATCCTTTATAGGGCAGCAGCAAAACACATGTTAACTTGAAATACTTTTTATAAGAAATTATTTACAATATTTTCACCACTTTATCTTGCTGTCAGACAGTCCTTTCCGACAGGTAACAGATGCCAATATCTATGCTCACGTCAAAGCCAACCGACTCCTTTGACAAAAACTGATTTTTGGTTTGTTTGTGTTCTTGAGTGACCTTGGTGGTTTAAAGGGTTAGTTTAGATTCAACAAAGTCACAACAGAAGACGGCTTCAGTTTCCCGCGGAACGGGCTGTCTGATGGCAAGGTAAGGGGAAAAGTCATCCTTGAAAGCCATCCTTGAAAACTGAGTGTATTAAGTGTATGCTGTATATACACTTATATATAACCACTTATGTTAAAACATTTCACAGCTGCAGCTACTGTAGGAAATACACCGACTATGGATGCGTACCTCATACAACCCTAAATGGTATTTTAAAATAGTAAAAAAGATTGAGAATCTTCTCCCTTTTTCTAGACTTTCTTCAGCTGCACAGAGATAGATACTTACTGGCAGACACAATGTAGATATGTAAACACTGTATTTAGTGCAAACACAGCGTGAAAGCCATCTTCTTGACTTGTTTTAACCTGAACAAGGCCTCACTCTTTCTTGCTTGCACACACACACATACACAAACATATTTCTGTCCCCACTTGGAAAGCCTCTCAACTACTTTTCGCTTCATTCAGTACAAATAACTTCACGGTGGGATAAAAGCATAATGTTTCCAGAAAACCTCCCCCCCCACACACACTTTGCTTCACTCTTTTGGCCCCATGTTCTCCTTTACTTTTTCCTCCAACCCCCTTCTCTTGTGCTCTCTGTCCAGCAGGACATTCTTTTTTCATTAGAGGGGGGTCTGGGAGGCCAAGAGGGTAAACAAAACCTCTGTAATCAACAGCAGGACATACACAACCACAATGAGCCAATCACATCACCAGTGTCCTTTTAGAGAGAGGCATGGCTAACCAATACAAATCCACACCTGGAAGCTCAGAACTTCAACTTGCCAACTCAAACTCAGCACTTTATGTGGAATTCAAAATGTAGCTGAGCACTGGGAGTCAAGGTTATCCACAGGAAACACCAATCAAAGCATACATGTCTGCAAAGACACCAATAAACACACATACACACAAATCCCCCTATTTGTCTATCGGTGCTGTCATCTCTGTTTGCTCATATTAGAGAGGGCTCACTCAGGGACAGGATATGGGTATTAGGTCTGGCCTTATTGCGCTGTAGCTACACACCGCTAAATGGCTCCCATCTGTTCTCCCATTGAGAATGGCTAATACACGTTAGCTGCGCTCACATTGTGCACTGCCAGAATAACAGCAGTGGATAGATGAGCAGCACTGATATCGCTAGCCACAACACCATTCTGTGCTAAAGGCTAATGTGCCTGGCTTATTCTATTAGATCGGGATAAGAAGCACTAATATGCACATACACACCCCCACACACATGTGCAGACACACACCATAACAATATCTGATTGGAGATACCGAAGCAGTAGGCTAGTCACAGATCCAGCTCTAGGTTTACCTTTGAAGTAATATACGTTAGAGCCGCGCAAGCGAAAAACTAGCGAGAGGTGGAAAGAACAGGAGTGATGGAAAAGAGATGGAGAGATGGAAAGAGAGGGAGAAAGGGGGCAGTGTGGTCTGTTTCATTACGGTGAATCCTGACACTGCTGCATTCTCAGCACACATGGACTGGATTATAGGCTATGTGGGCTGCTCCGGCACTGTATAGCTCAGCAATGCTCTTTTGCGTACACACACACACACTTGCAAATGCACACACAAACAGAATAGCTAAACACACTAAAGCGTTGCACTGCAGAAACACAAACCATTTGCTATAGGACTCTTAATCCCAAAAGCACCACTAGGGCAAAGTGCAAAAGTACTGAGTCGTTGAGGTTAGAGACAGAGTCTTCTTGTGATGGTCCACCTGTGGATTACTGGGGGAAAAGAATGAGATGCACTGGAAACTATGAGTATACAATGCTGTCTGGTTTTCTCTCTCTCTCTGGTTCCCACACAAATACATAAGCACCCTGCATATTTCCCTCTCTTGTCTTTCTCTATCGCTCATGTACATTTGCATGTCTCTATTTGTCTTACACACACATCTATAAGCTCCATGCACACCATCAGCCTCCCTGCACAGACCTCTTTCGGCACGTCGGCGTTCAAAGGCATCCTGAGTCTATGGGGGGCTTCGATATAAAACCCCCAAAGCAGGAATTATCCTTTATGACTGCATTCTTCATTTTATGTTTTTTCAGCTTGCATCCCTAAAAAAGGTTTCATGACTGCTCTGTGTTGTATTGTATTAATTACTCCACACACTGGCACCAACAGGGTGGGGTAGTGCGGTAAAACTATGACTGAAAAAATGGTGGGGAGGGGGAGACCCGTCCATCTCTGGTTTTTCTCATTATGTCGTTTTTATCACCTATGGGCCATGGTATGCTCACTTTAGGCTGCTGGGTTTGTATTGGTCTAATACCACACCGTTACCTATAGCCATAGAGTGCACGCACAGCATGTGGCACAACCAGCATATGAGCCTTTCATAGAAAGACAGCCATAAACCTCTGAATCAACTGAGGCTTTAGTGGACTGGAATTCAAAAAGCAACGGGAAAAGGAGCCGGTTTCTATTACACTCTCTTCTGTCAGACTTGGGCAATGCTGTGGTTATTGTGGTGCCATCGATGTTCCCGGCTAATGGTTACTCGAGCCCACTGAAGAAGCCTATTGTGTAGAGGATCATTAAAATATCTGGAGCTGATATACAGTACTACACTCTGGCAAAGACTCTAAAATGTGTAAAAACAAAATAACTGCAATATAAACTCACTGTGGACAAATGGATTTAGGGTTTCCATGAAGATGGTCATCATGCCCATATTCCCTCTTCATCGTCCTATTAGAAAAACATGGAGAACATGCATCATCATCATTATAAATCCATAAACCATCAGTACTGTATAGTTGTATGTGACAATAAATGGCTTAATTCTGGACCAAGCCATTAAATGTACTAACTCTGGCCCACTGGCTATGTCTTTACATGTAGACTCTAATTGACTAGTTGTATGGTTCACCTAACCCCCTGTGAATTGTTATCAAAACACTCCTGTTCATGGTTCTCATACAGAAAAGTTGTGTATGATATCATAAAATGCTTTCCTCAGTGTGATTGTTAGGAACCACATAACTAAACACAGAAGGGGCTTCCTTGGGGCTGAAACTGTGCAGACAAGAGCCCTGCTAACAGGAAGGCTAATTCACTCAGACACTAACATTACAATGGTTAGCATGAGCTGGCAGCTCAGTATAGCCAAGCTCTTGCCTGAATAATGCTTAACTAGGCTACGGCAAAGTTGAGTCTATGCTACACAAGAGCAAAAAAAACACAAGGGCCTTGGCTGCAGTCCACAGCGGCTTTGGTTGGACTGAGTGGTTGTGACAAGCTCGGTAAACTCAGTAGGCGACACCTAAGCAGCTAAGCTATAGATGTAACGGCCTTTCAATGGAACATGCTAGATGCTAAATGCTAACATGCAGTTAATGGCTGTGACAGGCCCTGTAAACAGAGCCAAGCTTATGAGCACTCATTTTGCCAGGTTAAACACACACACACATACACACAAACAGGCCAAATACCATATGCTACTTCTCATAAACCTGAAGCAGGCAGCATGTTACGGCTTAGAAAAAAAGAGCAACAACCCAAAAGAAAAGGTTGTATAATTGTGTCTCTGATAAACACTTGCTGTTTTTTATTTCCTTCCAAGGCTGCTGCCAAGTATCTGGCAGTAGTGCTGGCATGGCTAAATGAGAACAATGTGAACACAACATGCCCGTCAAACTGCACACACTCCATGCTGAGACACAGGCCTGGGGTGCATCTCAAGAGGCTAAATCCACTTCCTGTGCTTGTCTCTTCTGATTAGATTTCACCTGTCCTCAGGAAAAAGTCCATCACAGATTAGGTAGAGGACAGGGAGTATAGTTAGAGGATTGGGACGGACTCAGTAGTCGTAGCAATGAGCTTTGAATGACATGTGGTTTGGCTCCATGGAAAACCTTGAAGTCTATTCCATGTTTGTGTGTTCTCTATTCCATTGAAAGCATTTGTGCTCATGATTCTTAAAGTGGTATTCATGTGGTGTCTACATGTCTGTGTTTGGGCTAATGCAAATGCAAAAAAAATGTATGTTTGGTCACTGTTATGTTATTCAGGGAACTAGCTGGAATGGCATTGTGGTCTGCAGGGTGAGTGTGCAGACCCTCATCATCATCATTATCATCATCAATCATCCTTCAAGTAGTGTTCCTGGACCAGGCAATGCACTGAACCACTGGCCACATTTGGACATTTGAATTTGGAAAGATGGTGGAAGAAAGGACTGAAGGAAAGAATGAAAGAGACATGGAGGAATGGAGAGGAAAACTGTGAGTGTGAAGAAAATAATGCTGAAGAACATAGAGAAAATGTTAAAAAAAAGTGGCAAAAGCATAGTAAAAAAGTGGAGAAAGGACGGAATAAGAAAGATTATAGAAATCGAAGGCAGCGTTTAGGCAAAACAAATAGAGTAATTAGTCACATTTGAAAGAGGGAGCTTAACAGAGTCCTGTGCTTGTCTCTTTTGTGACATCTAGACTGTGTGACCTGACATCCCCAAGCAGTGCACAAACACACACTTTCTGTGACCTCTGCCGAACTTCCCCATGAGGTCAAAGATCAGAGATGAGGAAAAGCCATGGGGTTATTGGCTGACCTCTCTCAAAAGGGTCTGATGTTTCTGAAGGTTATGTGCTTTGAGGGAGGGAGGGAGCGCCACAGAGCAACAACGTAGCTAAATAATAATTAACTGTAGATTAGACTAAAACTAGACTAAATATACACTATTTACAAATGTACACATCTGTATTAATTGTCTTCTGTCAAACCTATGCTTAGTCTACTTCTATTGTTGTCCCCCGTTAAAAGCAATTTAAAGTGAATTCACAATATTGCATACAAAGTGTGAGCCATCACAGTTCCATTTTATAGAAATACAAATTCAACTTGAGTAGAAAGAATAATTCAGACAATCGGTCCAGATTTAGTTATGTTGTTACTCCCTGCATTCTTAACAAGATTTCCCAGCAACCCCAATAATACTTTCTTTTCTAGGCTTTTTAACTTGAAAAGTTAAAATATCACTTGCAGAGTGCTACTGTTTCATATGGAAAATACTATAAACACTGCTGCAGTAATATAGTGTCGGGTAGCCATATTGAAGGAAAGATATTTACAAGTGCAATGTAAAGGATAGTAATGTGTGATAGTAAAAAGTGACCCCCTGCAGCTAACTATATAATATGGAGCCTACCCTGTTGCAAAGTAGTCTGCAATACAATAGAACAAAGCAGGAACTTGATAGCTTGATAATATCATTTTGGCAAGCCAAAACATAATATAACCTAATGACTGCACAGCTAAAATATTAAAGTGGTCCTTGTAGGATTAATGTAGTTAAAATGTGGTTTCAAGTGTTAAAATATGTTCAATGTTATTCACTTGCCTACTGTAGACTTCAATATACCCAAGTAAATGTTACAAAAATCATCAAAATTAGATTCATTCTGTCATTGAAAAGGATGAAATGTTCCCTCCATACATATTGCCATGGTATGTTTCAGGTAATGCATGTATATGATTGTGTGCGTTTATACATGTGCGTGTGTGGGGATCCCCACTGTGTGTTTTATTCCAGTTTAGGCAGCAGTTTCAGAAACATTCATAAAGTCTAGAAAAATATAATAGTGCATATCAGATAGAACTGAAGTGGAAATCCCCAGGTATTCCTCTTAAATCCCCAAACATTACATATACACACACACACTTCATCTTCCTAGTTTGGAATCCCCCCGATCACAACTTCTTGACAACAATAGAGCTTTGATGAAATTATATTGCATTCAAATAAGTAAAAGCTTGTATTAGGTAATGGAAAGACAGTGAAATCATCTGTCTTTCTTTGAAGATTGCCTTCCTTATTAGGGATGTAATCTTGGTACATTGTATCAACAAAGATTCAGGTGTGCGCCTCCATGTGCATTTGAACACACACACGTACAGGCATGCACAGGCCTACAGTATGAACACTTGGATGCATGCACGCTCACCCAAACAACAACAACAGTTCTCTTCAGCTCTCTTCAAACAGACACATTAAGTTTGTCCTCAAGGCAGTCTGTATTTGATACTCAGACAGAGAGAGGGAGCCCATATGGGAGATGAATGATGTATAAACTAATCTCACACACAAATCCCATCGATCAAAAACTCTCATTTGGCAGCTTTTCCCTTCAGGCCTCTTATCTAAATGATATGAATAACTGACTTGGCAGGAAGTAATGGGGTTGAGAGAGAACAGACAGACGAGAAGAGAGAAGGGAAATTTTATACTGCCGACCACAACTGACTGGTGGTGGAGATGACAAATGTGAAATTGCACCAACTTAAAAAAGCATGATGATGAGAGCCCAAAACATGTCCTCTTTGTGTAAACAAGTTCAAACGGATGTGTGTCTGCGTGTGCGTCCACATTCATATTGACCTGGTCCATAGGGGGTCGGTGGTTGGCATGGGGGGGCCCTCTTGGCAGGCTTCGGTGATGCATGTTTACTGGATGCAAGTGGTGAGAATGGTGAGGATGATGTTGAGGGTGAATGTGTTCTTCCTCGTAGTTATCCGCTATCAGCTTCATTCTGCTCTGAGTCTGCCAAAAAAAGGAGATAAACAAGAAAATTTACAACGCACAATTATAACACACGTACGCAAGGCCTTTTATTTCTCCAACACTGCTTGTTTGTTCCGTAAAAATGTTCCCGGGGTCTCAGGATGATTAGGCTGAGGGATTCTTGGATGGGTAAATCATGTTGAAAGCCATCGAAGAGGATAAAAACAGTGCTGCTAACATCACTTGACAGGTCATAAATTGAGGGAGTCGAAGTGCCTGATGAAAGTATTGTAAGTCTGTCAAATGTCATCTGTATTGCAGATTATCATTTAATTGGATTAGACGGATTTTTAGTTAGAACTGTTGGTGAGTGTTTTATGGAGCCTACGGCCACAGGCGTTCTGGCTCGGGTTAAGCACATTTTAGATGTCATTGATTAAAATTACTCTCAAATATGTATTTTTTCTGCATGCCTGTAAACGGGTAAGCAAGACTATGTGTCTTTTGTTTTTGTCTGTGCATCTGTGTGGATTGTATTTGTGGAAGAGGCTGTCATCTCTCCAACATTGCTGCTTTGGTGAGAGATAACGGCACGGGATGACTAATGTTAACAATCAGCCCAACTCCATTGAGGCCAGCTGTCTGGGAGATAGACAGAGACAGAGTGGGTGCAGATATATTGACAGGCTCAGCTTTTTTCTCTTAACTGCACAAACTTCCCCTGAGGGTGATACGACAGCAGAGCGGGAGGTGGAATTGTGTTTGGGATGAAGATGATTCGAAGGAAAGACATGCAAACATCTCTCATCCAAAAATGTTGCAGCTTTATTTGTTTAAATGAGAGACAGACATGGCAGGAAGACACAAGAAGCCTGAGTCAGCTGGGACGATAGCAGGGAGATGGTGTTACAGCAGTAAGCGGCCTGGAGACATCGCTGCTGAGATAAGGCGCTGAGGCCTAATGACTGAGGAAACGAGCCAGTCAGGATCACAGGAGAGGATGTGGCTAGTATTAAAGAGGTTAGCAATTAGCTTAAATTGGAGAAGAGCTGGTAAGATAAGGTGAGAACACCGATAACGTGGTGAGAGGGAACGAGAGAGACAGAGATGAAGAGTGAGGGATGTAGGAGGGCCCAGACAAGAGAGACACCAGACCAGTGGTTAGATCAGTTAAAAGCTAGGTTGAGGTGTACGGCCGGCCTTCTGTGACCTCAGGTGTTGACACTAGCAGGTGTGACTGGGTGGGGCTGGCCTCAATGCAACAGTTACAGAGCTGACACCTGTCATTAAGGTGAGGACAATTACTATCATATACCGTGCAGCTGATGGAACTACTGTACTGCAACACAGTACACGCTGTCGGTGCTTCCATACAGACCTTTCCCCAATGCTTACTAATGCTGTTTAATTCTGATAGAGAAATATTATCAAAATGAATTAGTAGCTGAGGGTCAAAAAGGCTACTGTGTGTTTAGTCTTTGCTGCTAATCTAATAATAATCATATTACTTATTCCTGTTCATCTAATTACAACCATATTTGGTAGGATGAGATGCCAAATGTCCTGGAATGTGTTTGCATATATGTGTGAGTTTGAGAGTGTGTGCGTGTGTGTGTGCTCGTGCGCACGCTCGTGTGTGTTTGAAGTTGTGTGCGCATGTAGTTAACATTTAATGACCTGAGACAAAAACACAATTGAATGATGTGATGAATTGCTTCTGGAAGAATCTCACTGTGTGTGGTCAAGACAGCCCACATGTGGCCATCCACATGACAGACAGACAGACACACACACACACACACACACACACACACACACACACACATCCACTTACAACAATATTCCTGTATGCCTGTGTGAAGGTGAGCGCATATAAAATGTGTTGTGCGTTTTAATTAGTGTTAATTAGGATCTCTGCAGAGTAAACAGCTCAGTAATGGCCTTCAGGCCTGCTTGTAGATCAGGCAGCCTGGAATAGACACAGGTGCCACTGCTGGGAGAGGGGAGTTTTTCATTGACATCTCTAACCATAACAGATTTGGTTTGTACTGTGTATGTGCAGCGAGTGGTCGCTGCATGTGTATCAAAGTGCAGCTGCTGGCGTAAACATGGCAGTGATGATCCCCCTGCTGTGCTCACAGCTGCATCCCAAACCTCAATCCAAGCCCTCTGTGAATCACAAGCCTGTCCTGATTAGAGCTGAGCGGTTTTAACACAAATGGACACAGGAGGCTGACAAGGAAGGCCTCAAACACACAGTTGGGTAAAGTTTCCACAATTTTCTGATCACTTATACCCCTTTAATCAAGTATCTGTGTGTGTTTCTGTGCGCGTAACATCGTCGTAAAAACTGAGTAACACAGAGACCAAGCAAGCAGATTGTTTAAGATCAGTTGTGCATCCAAGAGAGAGAGAGGCAGAGAGGGAGGGAAAGAGAGAGAGAGAGAGAGAGGAAAAAGTCACAGAAAAATGGCACACCTTATAGGGATTCCAAATCCATCTTTTCTCAGCTTCAAAGCCAGTGAGGTTTTGCCATCCATCACTAGGATGGGCCCACTCGGTCCCACATGGGGACACATTTGTTCTAACTCTCTCCTTGCGGACTCTAAACACTACACTCTTCATGTGTGTGTGTGTGTGTGTGTGTGTGGGGCTTTTTCTTTATGTATGTGTGGTTGTCTGTGCGGAAGAAGGCCTATCCCTCAAAGGGAAGCAAGAAAGAAAAGTTTGTCTTAGACCACAGGCTTTATGCCCACACACACACACACACACACACACACACACACACACAAGATCTTCCAAAAGAGGGATGTGGAGAGGTCAAAACAGGGCACTGATATCTGTAAATCTATCTGCTGTCTACATATCAGCTTTCTCTTATGAGACTCAGAGTCCCATAATTCTTTGGAATTTCCTGATCAGTTTCCTTCCGCCATTGGCTGTTGTGGACCTAAGGAAGGCAACCTATCCTGATATGTGTGTCAATGGGTCATGTTGAACAATATAACCCCCAGAGAGCCCATTCTGACTCCTTATAGGTACAACTTATCTTACAACCTCCATAACATGAATAGTCTTAGCACTGCCTGGTACAGCGTTGAACTTAGCAGTAGCATTAACATGGATTTATGTGCATGTTTGCCTCAAGACTTTCTAAAAAAAATAAGGCCTGCATGTATGAGAAAGAGGACACAAAGAAAGTTTATGGGCTGTTCACCCCTCTCTTTTCCCATCCCAACCTCTCTTTCTTTTTCCTCTCCTCTGCTCCAGGCCCGGAGGCCCGTCGCTGCAATTAGAGCTCATCACATCATCAGGTGGACTTTAACTGCTGGTTACCCAAAGGGGAAAACATGACGCATCCAATGGCGATAAATAGATAATAAGCTTTCCTTGAAATTCCTCAAATGGAATTGCACCCCCTAGAAACTGTTTACCGTTTACGAGACACAAACAAAAATATAAGTCTGCACTAAAATGCACACCCAGCCACTGCATCTGTTGACTTTTAAATGCACCATGCTTTCCCAGAAGCCCCTGTGACTCAGGAGACAATACATGTAAACTCCCTGCTGTTGGCTCATTATTGTTAGCTCAGTCACTGTTGTGGTCTGACCAGACCTTAATGACAGACATACCTTCATCTGCCTTAGCTTATATTGAGAGGCAGGACAATATGGGAAATAGGTGTACGTGTGTTAGTATGTGTGTGTATTCTGGGAATTAGGTCCGTTTGACCAGATGATGTGAGATAGAAAAGGCCGCCAGTGACTCATCAATAACACCAACGTCTGCAACTTGAGTGCATCCGATGACTCTGATTGCAACATGATTGTTAAGAAAAGGGTTTTCATCCGGTGTTAATGTGCCTGGATTTGGAATCACAGCTTCCGCTTGACTGGCTTGGTTTGTGATGACTGAACGCAGTAAATGTGGATTGGGGGGGGGGGGGAGAGTCTACTCTGTTAACTACCACGGATTATTAACCTCTATCTGTTTCTAGTTTTAAAGTTCAAAAGTCTGCCCATGAGGCTGTTTTAGTGCCGGCAAAGCTTCATCGTCAGCAGCAGGTTCGAATTTGTAGTGCTGCTTTGATTCGCATGTCCTAAACTGTGACCGCAAGGCCAGGCTCCATTTGTTTCATGTGCAGGCCAGTCAACCTCTTAGACCAAGAGTGCTGTAAATTTAATTCATCCTTTTTATGCACACATAAATAGCTTGGTGGTCACGTGTGGCGGATGTACCTGCTGTTTGAGCTGGTGCATGAGTTTGTCTTTCTCTCTCTTCAGGGCCATCACTTCTTCCTGGGATTTTTTCCTTTTGGAGGAGGATAACTCCAGCAGGGCAATGTTAGCATCCTTCTCACTGATGGCTGCCAGCAAAGCCTGCTGCCTGAGGGGATGAGAGTGGGACATGTGGAAAGAAGCAACAAGAAAGAAGGAAGGTTATTGTGAATGGAGAAATATGAAATACAAAATGATTAATATGTATTTCTAAAATAAAGATACGAAATTGGAACGTAAAACTCTGTTCTGTATTAATAAAAAGACGCAGCACCCACATCTGCAGCTGTGGGTCCTTGCACATATTACAGATGTCATGAATACACTGAAATGTAATGTCAGAGCAAACTTACTCATTCCAGAACTCTTTAAACTCTGACAGACAAAAGAGGCAGACATCTTTGAAGTGGTCTGCTAAGTGCTGTATTAGTGGTACCTGAGTGTGACTCATGGACATGTAATAGTGTAATGGAGTCTAATAGAGTATAGGCTAAGGAGGATATGACATCTTTCCCCTGTCACCGCTGGTTACAACATTGTGTGCGTGTGTGTGTCTGTGAGGGTGTATACGAACGGGGGTGGCAACAAACAACTGTCTGCAGGTGCAGATAAAACATACCAGCGAGCTTCATCACACTCACTCACACACACACGCCCAGACTCCCACAGGACTCAAGAGAGCGCCTTGCGTAACCCATCCAGGGAAGTCTGAGTCTTTGGAACCGTTAAATGTTGACTATTGTCGTCATCAAGCAGGATGTTATAAATCCACACACACTTTTCTAAACAAACGCACATCCACAAACATATTATCATAGGCAGATCTACAGTAAACCCCTCCTGTACTATGGTCATTGACACAAGGCATTCTGTAAAGATATAATTAAAAAATACACCAAAAGAGAACACACATGTATATGTACAGTAGACTGTGAGTCAATTAATGTGTGGTTCATCATCTCTTCCCGTCAGCCTTAGTTCATCTGAATGAGATATTTTAAATTGGATCAACATAAAGTGGCCGAACACCAGACTCCTAAATCACATTTGAAATTAGGAGCATGGTAAACCAGCATGGTAAGGTATAATGTTTGGGTTTGTGTGAGGTGAGGTGAGAGGTAGAGAAAGAGGAGGAGGTATGGATTAAAAATACTCTTTGGGCTTGATTAAAAATTGACCTACATTTGGAGTGTTTTTATTCCATGATTTGAGTCCCTGCAGAAATAGCTCAATTGCAAAAATAAACATGCTGTACTCAGAATGAAGTCCTGCTGGCCTGGGACTCCACATTTTGTGTTTTTAGTACAATTATCTACACGGCGCATCTGGATTCTCCCATTCAAGACCATTAATAGGCCTTTGTGTGTTTTTGTGTGTGCTCAAGTGTGTGTTTGCATGTTGTGCATGGATTTGCGAGTGCATGCATGTGGGTTCTGACATGGATCGGAGTAACTAATCACACCATTAATCACAGAGCAGGACCAACGGGACACTTTTCGTCTCCCCACACCTCTACTGTTATTCCTTTTAATGCTCACTGTAATGGGAACACGAACACGAACACGAACACGAACACGAACACACACACACACACACACACACACACATTGGGAGTATGTGCTTTAGACTGCAAGTTTTTCTGCTTGATCTGTTCCTTCACAATGTAAAAATGGGGCAAGGAATTACAGTAAAAAAAGTAAAAAAATCCCATCAAGAAATTCACAAATCAAACAAAAACATCACTGTTTTTTAAATCCCTCCATAATTTTACATTTTAGAGTATGGCATAGTGGAACTTATAGTTCCTATCCTGTATCTTTGGCTGTTTCAAAATAGTAAAGAGGTGATGCACAGAGCCATATATGGGCAAGGAATGCAGCACATTGTGTCACTGCTCATAAACAATGTGTCAGATTAACAGCCTTACTCGCAGGACTGTCATCTTTACAGCACACTGCAAGACAGGGGAACGCCAGCATCAGGTCATATCCTAAGAGTCGTATAGGCAAACGTTTCCTCTTTTAGCATTGACTGCATCAAAACACAGCTTGAGAACTGTGTCTAGGGCTGTATGTGGCCGTTAATACACACACAATAACTGGACACTGAGCTAATAAAACATACCATTGGGAATGGAACAACATTTGGAAAATCATTAGACAATCTATGTGGATTATGCATTAAGTGCACAACCTACTTGAGGTTGAGTGCTGTGAAAGGTTAGGGGCAATATTCCCCCCCACCCCAGTTTTAAAAGGTAGGTGTATCTAATATGTGAACTCATCTAAAAAAGCCAAACAAAGATTGATCTTTTTACTTTATGAAAGACTCTTACACGCCCATTCATCAAGTTGCCTCTGCTAAATCAACTGATGAAAGACACAGTTTTGATGTTTGATTACTTCCCAAAATTATGTGATGCTTTGTTGTTTCTAGAAGAAGAAAGTATCCTTTATTGATCTCCTTCGGGAAATGAAATGCATTTAACCCATCCATTAAGGAGCAGGGTGCTGCCCTGTGAGCAACCGGTGGTTCAGTGTCTTGCTCAAGGACACCTCACCATGCAAACTATGGGGAGACCAGGGATCAAACTGCCTCCTTTGTGGTTTCAGAATGACCGCTCATCCCCATGAGCTACAGCCGCAGTAACAGCTGCCCCTGCAAGTACTGCAGTAACATAAACCAGCTAAAAAACAAGCCATGCACAAAGCCCAAGCTGTAGCTCTACATTCTGACATTGCAGCAATTGCAGATCTCGACAAGGAAGCAAAACCCAAAAATATTACGTTTTTCTTTTTATAATGTGTGCTGCTGTCTGTGAATGATTGGCTGTCACATCCATCTCACATGCACTCCCTAGCTCAGGTACAGACTTTCAAACTGAACATTATTGATGGACACTGAGTCCGACTAAATTAAACCTCCGAACCAAAGTGGCTGCCAAGCTTCAGTGCAAGCTAAATCCATTCCAGCCTCCAAATTAACACAGTAGATTACAGAGCTGTCTCTCTGTGGGTGCTCTCTAAATTGTTCTTCAGGATTCTACTGAGTGATGGCTTCCTAAAACAATAAAAAGGGGGGCATTATTATGATTAGCCATGTGTCTCCCACATCCTCAATCAGTGAGTGTGTGTGCATGGTGTGTGTGCCTGGTTGTGTGTGCCTGGTTGTGTCTCCTGATTAGTATTACTTACAGTCTTTGAACCTGAATTACAGTGGAGTATTTAATTATATCTAATTTGAGTGGCCATTTGACCGTAGTAGTTTTTTACACACTTGCAGTGTACATGAAACGAGCGAACAGGATTCATCTATCAGACACACACACACTCACTCACACACACGAATGCTTTAACTGTACTGGCTGGCTAGTCTTCAGTGAGTGAGCCTCTTCTCTTTTCTCCCCTCTTTTCAAACTCCTTGCTTACCTTAGACTTGGCGAGTCCTGGACAAACAAAGGATTATCTTTATTTATTTTCCGATTGAAAGGGGCGGCAATTACAGTTTTTTTTTAATGACAAATATGTGATTAGTCTTCATAAAAGTCAGACCCCATGCACTGAAAAGTCATAAGGCACTCCAGCTGCTGGATCTCATGTTAAAAATCTTACTTTTTTATGAGATACCAGTATTTTATACAGTATATAATATATATGTTATGTGAGGAATATATATTCCTCACATAACATTCCTTCTATATACTTTTAGTAGTATATATTAGTATAGCGTGAGCATGCAAGACTGTGAAAAAGCATAGGCGGGCCTGAAACGCTCAGCTCAACTACAACATGTGATTCCAATTGAACCTTCATGGTCCCTGGGACATATTCAGACATTTGGATCTACAGAGGTAGGAGATGGATGGCTAAAGTACATGACCATGCGATGAGAGGTGAGAGGAAAGAAGGGCGGGAAGGGAGGGGGGGGGGTCTGCAGAGACGCTAAGGAAAGATAAACTGGAATGCAAAGAGTGAAATAAGAGAAGGGGAAGGAGATGTGAGGCGGGAGAAGATAATTGGAGACAAAAGAATGAAACATGAGGAGAGAAGACTTTGATGAAGACATCTTTGAGGTGGGGCTGCTGTCGAAGGGCTGTGATGTCACAGGGCAGATGGGACCAGACAGACTTCTGGGTGACGAGGGGTTAAGATGGGGTCAAGAGTAAACACAAATGCATACATTTGCAAAAAATGAATTCCAAGATGTTAGGGGAGGCATCCTGTAGCTTGGGAGTAGGAGAGAAAGCGCGGCAAGAACCAAGGGTTCAAGAAAAAAAAAATGGAAAGAGATGAAGGCAGTAGAAGAGAGGAAAGTACATGTTTGACAAGAGTGACTGCCACCTGTGCTGCATGAGACAGAAAAGAGGGAAGAAAAGGAGAGGAGGAAGGGAAGAAAAGAGCAACGGTAAAGATTTAAGAGTCCCAGCCTACCCTAAATCAGCGCAGAGCACTCCATGTTGTTATTCCTAGGCGTCACGGTTGAGGGATATGTGTTTATAATTTGTGTTATGACTTACTTGAAATTATGAGTATAGAGAGTCAGTGGGACAGAAACAGATGCGTCCGTGTGATGCCCGAGGGAACCATCAATACTGTCTGCCCCTGAACGCAGCACATATGTGTGCGTGCGTTTGCCTGTCTGTACACATTTGGTCTTTCATGTCCTCGCGTGCATGTGTAATGTATTTTGTTAGCGAGAACACGGGGAGCCCACTAATATCTGTTCCCAGACCATCCATTATGAGGTCTTCTAGTTTGTGATCATGCCCTTCAACCACTTAACTGTCCCGCTCTGCAGGAACATTCCACGTGCATTTTATGGCCGCTCCTTGATTGTGAGTGTGAAGATGCGGCACACGGCCGAGGGCCCCTGGCTAAGCAGTACTAGAGGCCTGTGGTGAGAGCAAGCAGAGGACATGAGAATGGGGCATGGTTGAGTGACACTATTATTTATGGCCTTGGAACACTGTGTTACTTACAACTGACGAGGTATGGAAAATGTTCATTTCCAACAAAAAAAAACACTCTGACTTCATTTGGAAAACTTAATGCAAAGCCAATTCAGATGGTAAATCTGTACTCTAAACGTGTTTTTTTTTTTTATTAGGCAAAGCCAAATGTTGGCTACCTTTGGCAGGATTAGCTCCATGCTAACCTATAGCCGCTAACCTGAAGCCATACCAGATGCACTTATTACCCACTTCCTTCTGAATGCTTGCCTAGATGAAAGGCTTTTTTTTTAAATCTTAATCGATAAAATAGGATTTATCTATAACCACTGCAAATAAATATTGCATGCCTGCCTTGTTTTAAAATGTATGTCAACTCCAATATTCCTCTTGAACAGCTATATTACGCATTACGAGCTAATCATGAGCGTCAAGCAAGAATGCTAAACTACATGCAAACCTTGAGCTGTGCTTCCCAAGAAAAATCCATGACAGCAGATGGTTCTCCCAGAACTGGGCCAGGTTGTGTGTGTTTTCACTTCACTAATAAAATATACAACCCACTTACTCTGCTCAACCCCACTCCCACACTAGTGCTCTGACTGGTGGAAGTGGGGGGGTTCGGGCTGGTCTAATTGAAAGAGTATGCATCAGTTTTACAGCAACAAGAGGGAAAATACGAGGGGACAAAAATCAACAAATCTGCCAAAACTAGCCAAATGTTTAGAGTGGGAGCAGGGACGAGGAGAGATGGCTGACTGCTCCCAGAGATGAGCAGGACCAGACGGCCACCGCTGCATTCCAGCCAGAGAGAGGGGAGACAGATAGAGAGACCCAGACAGAGAGGAACAGAGAGAGAAACCAGGTGGCTGCGAGTGTGTGTGTGTGTGTGTGTGTGTGTGTGTGTGTGTGTGTGTGTGTGTGTGTGTGTGTGTGTGTGTGTGTGTGTGTATAAATGCAGACAAAAAAGATGAAAAGAGCATTCTATGTTCTCTCAAAACGAAGATCTTGACAAGACAAAGACGGTATCTAAAATAAACAAGGGTGTCATTTAAATGCATTGTATGTTTTTGATGGAATAGTGCCAACATTTTGGATTTTCTTTTTTTTGCCTTCTTTTCAAAGACTGAGATGAGAAGATCAATATCAATCTCATAGTTGAAGGTATTCTAAAAATGATGGACTATTCCTTTAACAAACACAAGCTCTGGCTTTGACAGAATGACTGAAGTGTCCTCAGTCACTTCCAGCTCCATTGCATCACCTTCTGAGGATCAGCTAGGGGTCGGGTGGATTCCTGTTGTTAACAGGATAGATAAATAAACAGGCCCAGTGGGATGTCAGCGATGATTATGATGTCATCGACAGCTCTTTCCCATTTGGACAAACTTGGGTGTCTCCATCTGTGCCCTTGTTTGCTTGAGTGCGTGTGTGGGCGTACGTTTTAGTGTGCAACTTTGGTCTTGAACATCAATGTGAGAGAAACACAATAAACATCAGATTAGTCGCAGCCTCTGCCAATCTCCAGGGCTGTCTGGCACAAGGCCCGCCTACCTAGCTTCCACCAATAAAGTGAGCCCTGACCCTAAACCTCCAGGGATACTAGAGCAGGGCTCTCCGTTCTCTTAAAGTTTGTTTTCTGTCTTTATCGCCTCTCAGGTGACTGACAGTGTCTCCCCAAGGCACAAGAAAGGAGACAGGGGGCTGTACTGTACCACACACGTGTAGGGCTCCCCTGCCTCGCAGGCAGACACACACATACACACATACAGCAGCTGGGTTGTTTAAAGCTCCCTGTCATCTGAGAGAGGTAAGGGTCACAGAATGAGTAACACTGCTCCAGTCACACTACTGTAAGAACGCCGGCACGCACGCCGGCACGCACACACACACACACACACACACACACGCACGCACGCACGCACACATGCACGAGAGAGAGCAACATGCACACATATGCAGCATGTTAACAAAGAGCACTGATGCCTCAGTATAAACACTGATGAGTTATTTACTATTAGTTAATAATTTAGTCTAAAATATGTCTCTAAATACACTAAAATGATTTCCTAAAGTGTAATGCAACATATTTATATTCCTTGTTTGTGTGTTTATCAATTTAAACAAAGACAAACAGAAAGTCCTCGGATCAAAAAAGTGTGTTTTATTGCTTAACAGACTGATTGATTATGTAATTAACAATGTAATACCGTAATACACTTTTGAGGGTATGCATTACTTTTTCTCTTCGGTTGCCTCTCTATGTGAAATGAAACAATGAAAACAAAGTCAGCTTGCCACTGCAAAGCATGATGTACATCTCATATTAGATACAAACAGGTTTATTATTTGTTGCTCTCTTTTTCTGCACGAGGGCGAGAGGAGCTAAGAGTAAAGCCTGCGCCGTAAACCGTCGGTAATGTAAACTGAAAATACCAGGAGGACACCTTCTGTGCTGCGTCATTTGAAATAGTAGTCCTCTGTATAGTCTTGTGTGTTCCAGTGTGTTAAAATAACCCTCTGTCAAACACAGCTTATCAGAGGCTCTTGGACAGGAAGGCTACCACAATGTGTCTCTCCTCCCTTTCTTTTGCTAATCAAAGAGAGGAGCCTCTCATAGGAGGAGAGGATGGCATCACCTCCGCTTTGGACTTGAACCTCTCTCTCTATCATTCTCTATTTGGCTTTGTCGGGCCCTATACTCACTCTGGAGTGGGGCTGAATATTAAGTTCAAGGAGGTTATGCAAACACGTTGAAACAGCCATCCTTGGCCTAAGTATTACCCTGAACCCTTCAATTACCCGCCTTGCTTTCCTCTCTCCCCATTCCTCCTGCCTTTCCTGTCCTCTGTACGGGTTCTCTCACTACGGTCAACTGCAGCCTGGAAACACAGCGCACACTCATGACGTGGGGCCAAAGAGCCTTAAAATATCAGGGGCAGAGAGTACATCACAGTGGCGCAGTATTACACATGCGGACACACACAAAAGTGCACCCAAAATACACAAGTGCACACAAACCGATGAAAGACGGGTCCAGAAAACTGTGGGAGCAAGTACCCCTGGTGTATTTTCTCTGTGCTCCAAATGTAGGGCCTGGCGGTGGACCACAGCTGAACCACAGCCGACATGCGGTGGAATGGGAGGCCACCACACTCACTTCCCTTAAAGGAGCCATGGAGACACGGAGACACACACACACACACACACATATATGGTCGATCACAGAATAACACACACACACACACACATATATATGGTCGATCACAGAATAACACACACAGACACACACATGGTGGATCACAGAATAACACACACATATATATATATATATATATATATATATATATATATATATATACACACACACATGTTCAGCAATTTCCTGGATAGCACTGTCATGACGATGGGAGTCCATGTTTAAAAAGTGGTTTGAGGTGAAGGGACAGATCTGTATGGGCTGTTTCCCACAATGCTTTGCCAGACAATTACACAACCCAATTAATGTGGTTACTATAGCACAACTAGGACTTAACTCTGTGCAAGTTGTGCGTGTGTGTGTGTGTGTGTGTGTGTGTGTGTGTGTGTGTGTGTGTGTGTGTGTGTGTGTGTGTGTGTGTGTGTGTGTGTGTGTGTGTGTGTGTGTGTGTGTGTGTGTGTGTGTGTGTGTGCGTGCGCGTTAGAGAGAAGATGTGTGTATGCTCCTTTGGCCTGTATTACTCTTAAAATTATAGCTTTCCTTGGAACTTGGACCAGTTGATTTCCTGTCAGTGTGTAAAGGACACACAAGGTCATACTAACATTCACCCCACACTCTGTCAGCCAATCACAGTTATTTCCAATCACAGATACATGAGCACAAGTATTTTAAAAACTGCATACCCGGAGAACTACAATACCCACAACGTCTCGTGTGTGTTCCCAGCAGAAAGCTCCATTAATTCCATGAACCATAACCAATATTGGGGGAGATGTTTTTTTTAAGTAAATAGTGGTAAAATGTTTTATTTTTCTTACTGCAACATATATCCAAAAACAATGTGCTCATATTTATATATATAAAATATATATATATGGTACCAGTTTGTAATAAAAATAACTTTATGAAGTTCTGAAAACCCCCCAAAAAGTTGATCAGGGGCACCTGTGAAATTTATAAAACTGTTAGCACTTAAGTAAAATAGATAATATGATAGTACAATATAAAAATACATTACAAGTAAAAGTCCTGCACTCAGAATTTGACTTAATAATAATAATAATAATAATACATAATTTTATTTTTTATTTGTACATGATTATTTTTAGAGACAAATTACTGTGCCAGCCTTTTAATGTGGCACAGTAGTAGCTGCTTGACTATAGATGTCAAATAAATGTAGTGAAATCAAAAAGTACAGTATTTTCCATTGAAATGTGGAGTCAAATAATTCTATAACTAAAGGAAGTATCCTCAAGAGCAGTGTTTGATTAAATGCACTTACCAACTGCATGAGCAAGGCTGCATCCCATGCATTACCACATAGATTGAGCATGCACGCGCACACACATCTGCTAATAATTAGCAATCCTCTGATTCCAATGGTTAATTTGTTTTTTTATTGAAGGATGGTAAAATGTAAGTCAAACTAAAAGGGCTCAAACTGCTCTGCTTTGTGTTGAAGCAGCAGGAAACACATGCTTTCTTTACAGTCTGCTACACAAACACACTCTGACCACATACTAACTTATACAGACTTCATTAGCCCAGCTTTAAAGAGCGTAAGGGGGAAAATATATTCAAAGCAAGAAATTATGCAACAGGGACTGAGACACAGACATAAAGAGACATACAGAAAGTCTATCTCTGTCTCTCGCACACACACAGACACACACAGACACACACACACACACACACACAGTGGTCTAGGTAGGGTGCTGATTAGAGAAGCTGTTGCCAGGTCCGGACAGGTCTGCTGTATATTTAGACAGATCAGTGAGGATCATGGGATCAAAGAGTAACATGATTACTACCTGGCCTTCCGATAAAAAACACACTATTTAATACACACATTTGGAAGCACACACAGACATCTGAGCACGTTCACATAAACACAGACACAGTACCCACAAAAATAGACGAAAGAACACATGCACACTCACATACACATTATCTCTCTCTCTTCTCTCTTGCTCTATCTCACACACACACACGGACGTGCACGCACGCACAGACACACACAGACATACACCCACACCGCTCTATAATCTGGGTAATTTGTATGTTGAAGCTAGTGTAGACAGATCACGCCTCTGGTGCATTGAGCCGGTTGTGTCACTGCATTAGCTTGTTCGTCATTCGGTGTGAATTCCCAATAGAGACATACCCGTACTTGTAAAGTATAGTGGTTGTGGATATCTTTCGTGTGAAGAGGACACATTTAAACAACCTGCGCTCTTGTCATTATGGCACTTCTTGTTCGTGGAATATTTGAAAGCGTGTGTGTTTATGCATTTTACGAGGGTATGAAAATTGAAGCTGCAAGCGCGAACACGTGGACTAGTGCACGAGCATGCCAGCGTGAAACAGCAAAAGTGTGTGCCTTGTAATCATTGCAGCAACAAGTACACTAGTTCCTTTATCTTTCAACTGTGTGCTTCGGGTTGTCTTACTATAGTTCAGATTCCTTTTGCCTTTATTATTATTTAGTCTGCATATTCTTACAAACACTGAGCCACAGAAACATTCACGCATAAACACAGCCTGTACTGCACTGTGATAAGAGCTCAGCCGGCCTTCCCACACACCTGTGCATGGATTCCAGCATGCATCTGGTTTTTAATAAAGAGACCAGTGGTAGTGTGCAGTCAGATGCTGCTGACAGACCCACTGATACCCAGATAGATAACACACACATACACAACCGAGCCAGCTCTCTTGGTAGATTACATCACATTTTAACAATGGCTTCCACTCAGTCATTTTCTTTGCTGTGGTTTCGTACAGAAGTGTGTGTGGGAACGAGTTGTTCATTTGTATTTATTTTCTCATATTCCGTCTGTGATCACGTAAATATGATGTTTAGAGATTTCAGTAGGAATTTAAGTTTGTTGTAATGTACAATGTACTTAAAATACATAAGGATCCTTCAGAGGGTTACATACATGTGTTTGTGTTTATATGCAGGAGAGGGACATGGCTTGATGCATCTGCCTCTATGTGTGTGAGTGGTGTGTGTGTGTGTGTGTGTGTGTGTGTGTGTGCATGCTGTGACCAGGCAGTAAAGAGTATTACGATGGTGCTGTTCTGTGTAAAGACACAGATGTGCTCCACTGACGTCTGAGAACTGCGGGTAAGACTAAGTGAGCGTCAGAAACACAGACATACAAGTGTAGCTTTAAAATACATTTGAGGCTTTACCTCCAGATGATGATATTAATCTACAAATCATCATTGTATAAATTGTTTCATTTGTTTTATTGAAAATCAGAAATAATTTAAGAACTGTTTGTGACAGTAACATTAAGACAGCCGGAGTGTAGAAAATGTCTCTGTTGCCTGGTTTAATAAACATTTTAGGCAGTGACTGAAATGGGCTAATTCAGTAATGGCACTTCAGATTTTTGTCCACATGAGAACCTTTACTTTTTATTGTGCACTGCCACCTCCTGGAGCGTATAAGTGCGCACTAAGACGGCAACCGACGGCTCTAAAGAGTCAATGCAAAAGTGTCTTAAAACTTGCATTCTCTCTACTGGCCAGCGGAGGGTGACTCAAAAGATTGAATGAAAGTCTATGAGAAAATTACCCTACTTCTCATTTGATTTATTATCTCAGTAAACATTGTAAAGATGAGATCATGGTCTAAATCGCTAGTTTCAATGGTCCCATTTAGAGTGAAATAGACCATAAAGTGGAGTATGCTTTAGGGTGGGCTACTTTGTGATTGACAGATCACAGTCACTACCACTACCAGAGCTGTATACAGCGTCTCTATGTCACTCCTCCGCAGTCCAAATATGGTCACTTCCTTTCACTGGTTGCAAAAAGCCAAGACAGCGACGACCCAAACGGCGAACTTGAGTCTTCGAAACGTCAGTTCACAAACCAGTGGGTGACGTCATGATGACTACGTCTACGACTTTGTAACTCTCCATGCAAACACATAGCTAGCTTAATGCTGAGAAAACCTAAGCGAAAATGCCTTTGATATCCCTTCTCATTATCCAATTTAATCTGTAATGCAACTACTGAATTAGGGTACTTGCATCTTTTCGGTCCAATTTAGGCTCTGATTTGAGTTAAAACTGATGTGAATCCAAGGAAAGGTTTTCCAGTTCTGGTTTGACAATAATCTGCTACAGGTGATTCTCAATGTGCCCTTAACTTGAATTGACTGACATACATATGATACAATAAAAACGACAACATTGACCTTCATGCGGAATGTCTTCACATTGTCTCTGGGATCTGAGTGTGCGGGTAAAGCTAGATCTGAATAGACTATAAAGACACAATCCTGGCCCCTGCTGTGACTACATGCATTTGTAGTTGTATAGGTTCTAAATAGTGTGAACATGGTCTGTTTCAGAGTTGTTAGGTTTCCCACAACTGTTACAGCAGAGAGAGAGAGTACAGGTGTGTTTTTGTGTGTTTCCTGGACTTTGAAGTAGAAGCATGCTGAGATAATACAGGAAGGCAGAATTTCAGAGAAAGTGGCACACAGTCATGTGGGGGAGTCAAAAGAAAAGGTCTGCACCACTTACAACTCAAAAAGACTGGGCTTATTTTACAGCCACGCTGTGATGACAGGGTGTGCATTAACAATCAGCTCTTATTTTGTGCAGAGGATGGGCTGGAGACCACCTCGGAGCTACAGAGGATCCAAAATAGACTCCGCTGGGAAGGGCACAGACACGCATACAAACGTTTTGACACACAAATCGCAGAGCATCAACTCTGAAACGAGGTGACGAGCATGTGAGGAAAACAAGTTAGCGAGCAAGAAAGCAATGTTTATTGCTCTTTTATCTGCAGTCATGCAGCCAGACTACCAGGAATCTGCTTAGAAGTTTGGGGAAACACTGGCACGAAACACACGGTGACTGACATGTCGAGATGTCTGCAGTGTGGTGTGCGTGCAGATACATGTGGGCTTGTGTCTCTGTGTATGCGCATAAATGCGTTTAGTGTTGATGTTGCATTTGTGCTGTTTTTGCACACGTATGTGCATGCACACACGTATATGTATGTTTATCGTGCACTGAGCTCCCAAAGTGTCGGGACACTGATGTCACGACACTGACACTGATGTCTGACGCACAAACCATGCCAGGAGAAGGATCTAAACAATGTGCTGCAATTGCTTTATTACTTAGTGTTTGCCCTAGGTTTCGTGTTACTGAAGTCTTCAACACCATAAAAGCCTTCTCTATGGTTCAGCGCTGTGTTTGTGTGTTTGCTCTGGCAGAGGCTCCCCTATGACTGGTTATATTGGACATGCTCAAACAAAGCCAAACACACAACAGGAGCCGCAAGCAATTACGGCCTGCCATAGTGCATAACTCCACTCTGAACGAGCTCTGATTCCCCCTCGCCATCGTCTCCTTCACCGCTACCACACATTGTGCTACCATGAGCCTCCAACACACACTTGCATATCGGTCTCAGCAACAGTTGCATGCTCCCTCTGCAATGGCATCCTGTGCGGCATCAGCGGCAATAACACTGTTTGTGTGTATGTCATCTTCAGGATTAAATGTTAACCTCAGTGGGCAGAACATCGCTGACTGGCACGGGAATGCATGTAATGCTAGCAGGCGGCCTAATCCACTGGATTAATACATATTACGATGGTTTAGCAGAGAGCCGGGTGGGCCCTGTATCTCCATTTCATTCTGTCATTGGGAAACATTTGTCACCATCCACATCATCACGATGCACCTACTTTCTCTTTATGCTATTGGTTGGTGGAGTTTGAAACGTGCCATTTATATGTTTCTCATCTTTGCTTTTGACTCTCTTCTGCACAGTAGATGATTAACACATCAGAGCAAAGCCAGTCACAGTGAGTGATGGACATCCAGGTTGAATCAGATCCTCTGGAGCCTGAGTAAAGGGTGATATCTCACTGCATGTGGCTTGGAAAGCACACACTGTGAAGATCTGTTTCAAATCAATGTAAGAAAAACTGGTAAACTCCATCTGGGTCAACCTCTCTCTCCCTCTGCCCCCCGAAACCACTTTCCTCCCCTCTCTATGTCTTCCTGTCTCTCTCTTGCTGTTCTTCGGTGTCTCTTTGGCCTTTTGTCACTAAACACCTCATAAGAGAGACATCTCTTTTTGCAAAACGTGATGGAGGACAGGATGGAGTTGGATAGGTTGTGTTTGCTGGAGGAATGTAACAGTTGTGTATTAATAAAACTAATGATTGCAATCCGGCCAGCGGACAAATTCCTCTTATTTCATGTCACTGAGTTACCAGGCCATTATAGCCCTTCCCTTGTGCAACCTTTTGAAAACCAGAGCATTACTTAAAGCCTCGATTGGAATGAATAAAATGCAGAAAGTGTTCATATTATAGTAATAAAGCCAGAACCATATACTTACGACATGAGTAGGCATATTCTGGGCTGTATTCTGATTCCACTGAATCAAGTAACTGGAAGAGTTGTATTGTACTAATTAGATGTGTGTGTGTGTGTGTGTGTGTGTGTGTGTGTGTGTGTGTGTGTGTGTGTGTGTGTGTGTGTGTGTGTGTGTGTGTGTGTGTGTGTGTGTGTGTGTGTGTGTGTGTGTGTGTGTGTGTGTGTGTGTGCGCGCGCGCGCGCGTGCGTGTGTGTGTTTATATATATATATAGTGTATATTGTATAGTACTGTTCATAGTCTATATTGTTACCTCCTTAGACTATACACACTGCAATGTTTATGTGTGCAAACATAAGTTCGTGCAATGAGCACACACTTATGTTGCTCACCAACTTGTGAGTATGACAGGGGACTACATACCTTAGTATGTTTGTCCTGTGTGTGTAAATCTTTTGTAGTGGCTTGCGTATTTCTCCTGTTACACATACACATGTTCTTTATGGGCTGGCTAATGGAGCTGAGCTCTTCCTGCCTCTGTGATGTGGTTTACTGTTGTTTGATGTGCCCAGGAATCCTGCATAGGAGAGCACCTCAAGCTGATCTTATCACATAAAAGCCCCTGCAATGGAAGAAGACACTCAGCTCTCTTTTTTAACTTAATAGAGATCTGTGTCCCTGTGAGGCTGTGTTTGCGTGCCCGTGTGTGAGTGTGTGTGTGTGTGTGCACCATTTCTCTAATTCAATCGAATAAGTGGACCAGAGACATGTCAGATATGTCACTGCATGTTATTTTGATTGAGTGTGTGTGCGTGCGCGTGTGCACGCATGCGTGCGTGTGTGTGTGTGTTGAGGCTTAAGGTATAGTCAGTTCTTATTTTCTGAGTAAGTTAAACTATTCACTTCGCATATGAACATGTTTATAGGACGTTGTATAATATTCAGATCCCATAAAATGTTGGCATTAAGTCAGTGAAGTAGATTCCTGTCATCTACACCGTAGCCCAGTATTTGCAAAAAAAAATTTAAAAGGATATATATTAGATAATAATAAGGGGTAAAAGTTGCACAGATATCATAACCAGAAGAGATTTAAGACGTTTATTCTTGATGGATATTAGAAAAACAGCTACCACTGAAAGACTATGCTCTACTGATTCCTGGATTGTGTGCATGACGTCTGTGCATTCCAGTGTGACTGGATTGTGACTCTGAGAAAAAGTGTGGTTTCTGTTGCAGAATGCTTCAATGGATGCTACAGGTTAAGTGTAAACACAGACGGAAATGAAAGGAACCACCACATGCTCCGTAACAGTAATGTCAACCTCATCATCTTTCCAAATGCCTCACACTTCATAATAACGGAAATGTATACATATTTGTAAAAAATCACTGGGGTTTTGGTTACAGTAATGTCAGTGAAGACGTGTTCAGGCTTCGAATATTGAACGCTGCAATGGCACAGCGTATTCCTCAGTTCTCTGATCTTGACTTCAATTACACCAGACATACCTCGTATCAAGACATTCATGAATGGCCACATTCTCAATCACGCATGCACACACTGTCTATATTCTGTGTTTCATCTACAACCTGAAAGTCGTGCCATTGTCTTCGCTCACACTCCCTCTAGCCATTTCTTTTGTCTCTGTTCAGGATTCCTGTGTTGTTTGTTTCGCGGTGACCAGTCCTGTCTCTGTGCAGTCTATGCGCCCACATGAAGGCCTTTTCTGTCTTATTGATGCTAGCTTTAAAGATGAAGGACTACACGGATTAAACTGCGGTTGCCATCTTGAATAGATGTGACGCTTTCTCCAAATAAACTTTGGGTTTTAGTTCGGTGTGTTTTTCTCTTTCCTTCTCGTTTCAGTTGGTTTTGCTAGGCTTTTTGTTGGACATCAACTCTGATATCGTAAAAATGAGACAAAAGTTTTATTGCAGAGTTGTGAAACTTAACAGGGTCTGTAATGCTTGTGAACGGTAATTTCTCTCCACCAACAAATAAGAAAAATTTAGCTTTTATTTTTATGAGATTTTAAATCCTAGCGGTGAGCTTAACTCCAATGACCCCTACTTTCTCTCTTGATTTTATTTGTATTTCTTCTTTTTCTCTTTTCCCCCTTCTCCTTTCATTTCCTCTATTTCCCTTCTCTTCCCATTTCTTCTTCTTTCCTCTCCTTTCCAGGCCTAAACTCTGGATACCCACCCGCCCCAGAGAGAACAGTCATGTTTCCAATATGTCTCCATTTAGCGGAGCCCAAATGAACAAGAGCAGGGCCAAGACAAGAGCAGGAAAAATCATCACATAGCCACTGGCACAATCTGCTTATCTTTCACTGCTAATAGCTCTCATGCTCCTCACATCATTGCTTATATGCGTGTGCACGCACACACACACACAATCACACACACACACAAATTCATGTATGCACATGTTGTTCTTTGCACACAAACACATTCAATGCGCATCAGTGAGGATATACACTCATCCAAACTTGCTTGGGCTGTTTACTGCCACTGCCGAGAAGTACATAATGATAATTACAGTTTGGGTCTGCATCCCTGAATTAAGCAGATCAGACACACACACAGACAGACACACAAACACACACAAATTAGACATGCCAGGGGCTGCCGTGGTGTATGCTGACTGGTGTGCAGCGTTGAAGCAGCCCGGTGCTGGGAAGCAGTCTTTTCTACTATTGTTTTCTATTAAAACCTCCTGGGAACCATCTCAGCAAAACTGAGAGACGTGCAGAGCCAATAAAACTCCAGTGAAACCAAGAAAAAGTCAGAAAGACTAAGCCCTTAGTGAGCGCTGTATGTAGCAATATCTTACTCTGATTAAGAAAAACTAGGTGAGAATGTGCAGAACTAAAACTGCAGAGAAAAAGCAGTCAACGTTCTGCTTTTTTTTTTAATTGATCTGTAAAATATGCAAAACAGACACAGACACTAAGACATACTTATACCCAGATAAAGACAGACAGCAGTAACCCGAAAAGCCACAGAGAAAAACAGGAGCCCGAGCTCAGGTGTGCGTGTGTGTGTGTGTGTGCGTGTGCGTGTGTGTGTGTGCGTGTGCGTGTGCGTCAACCACAGAGGATTGGAGGTGTTTACAGTGTGTGAATATATGCCAGTAAGCCTCATTGACTCACTTGTGTGGTGGGTATACCAGCATTTCATGTGCCCATAATGGTAAACCATGAGGGCATTTTACAAGGCCACTGTTTTAATGGCTGTTTTACAACCCAGCACATCCAACAACATATTATATACAGCTGCACTTAAAATAACTCATCCCTCTTTCTTTCTGAAGTCTCTCACTGCTGCACACTCTCTTTGGGCTTTCGGTTAGCTCGTTGTGCTCTCTCTCTGCTGCTATTGATCTGTCCACGCTACTACCCTGTGCATATCTGAATGTCAATCTGGATATCTCTCTACATTCTGAATTCAAATTCATACTTTACAGGCATGACAATATATTTCTACACTGACACCTTCTCCCTTGACCTCCCCTTCCTTCTTCTCATTCCTTTGGTGACCCTGAGGGCAGGACCGTCGTTAAGGAGGCCGTCACTGGTCACCTCTGGGTCCTGTGTCCTGGTCTGCCTCTTTACGGCCGCAGGGCCCACCTAATCAATTGCCCTCTCATGCACACACTTAAATGCGCCGACACACACACACACACACACACACACACACACACACACACACACACACAGACAGACAGACTTCCAATCAATTAGTCTCGAAATTTATACAACCGGGTAAACTTAGGGGTGTTAGTCTCCCTTAGGCGAATCAGATTGAGCTTTCCCGAGACTTCTACATCAGCCAAATTACGCTAATTAGCTGTGTGTGTGTGTGTGTGTGTGTGTGTGTGTGTGTGTGTGTGTGTGTGTGTGTGTGTGTGTGTGTGTGTGTGTGTGTGCAAGTATGTGTCTTTGCGACTGACACTAATTAGTAGAGCTAGTGCACCTACTTCCTCAGGACCATTTCCTGTGAATGTAATTATTAGGTATGTGTGATAAATTCCAGGCCTTCTTCCACCCGTTCAGAGATAGAACAAGACAAAAAAAGAGAGGGAGGGAGAGCATGTGCTACACAGAGGAAGTTAAGGAGGTCAGCCTTGAAAGGGTGATGAAGTAAAAGTAAGAAGAGACCATGAAAGAATGATGTTACTCTAGTGGGGCAAAGTGCCTCAGCACGAAGATGAAAGCCTTTTCCACATGCAATATCTTCCCATAAGCTCCTTGACATGGAGGTCCCCTTATCTTCCTCTCTAGTTGTCAATCACTGCATTCTTTTTGTGTTTGTGTGTCACAGTTACCCAATCTTCATCAAGACATAAGTTATTTCTGTCTCTGAACACACACAAATAGTAAGTGCACTATTCTCTCGTTTCGACCGATACTGTCCGAGCATTTGTCTTTCAGTTCAACATCAGCTGCATTAGACAGTTCCCTCCTTGCAGTCAGTCATACATTAGAGGCAATACCACTTCACCCGGCCACTCCACGGCTCACACATCCTCTCTGCTATGACTGCAACAGTTACCGGTACCAAAGTTACCGGTACCATACTGCAGGCAGACAAAGTGGGTGTCACTTTTATTAAACTCGAGTCAGGGTTTCACATAATGTACAGGACATAAAACCTCCAAATTATATGTTCTGGGTGTGTTAATGCTGGCCAAAAATACTATGTGGATATAGGCACCAATAAAATATTAATAAGTAGTGTTAAAAAAAAAGAAAAACATAATTGATACTAAAACAGCCAAACTCTGAGAGAAGTGAGATCAGGACATGACGTTTGCAAAGTGCATTCCCAGAGAATAACATGGTCTGGGAGGAAATTGGTCAGAAAAGTTGAATTCATGGGACTTAACCTTCAGTTGCATTGGCTGAACAGAGCAATATCCAAATCAAAAAGTGACGATACTGAGTTGACCTCTGGAGTCTCCATCCTTGAAGCTTACTGTATGGGACCCATGTAGAAGGCTGTCATTGCCTTACTGTACTGACAAGGTCTTAGAAGCAGGGATTTCAATGAGATGAAGCCCTCCATTGACAAAACCTCAAAGGAGGAGGAGTAGGGTGGAGCATGCCTAGGCCCTGACATAATAACACACCTACAGGCTCACAGCCGACACACATGTCGAAGGTAAACACGTGTGTCAGAGGGCACGGGAGCACAGACAGACATGATGAATGGCCCGAAGTTCCCACGAGGCGACACACATACAAACTTGCTTGCAGAGTGAGGAAGGTGATGTGTGGTCAGCCCCTCCTCATCACTGCAATACAGAGAATCCCATTCACACACTGCACCAACCCTCTATGTCTCATCATTACTTATCACAACAATGGCACTGAAACACCATACCTGACTGCAGATTCTACCAGTGCATGTGAATGTCATTTCAAAACATTGGGAACGCAATGCTGCTTGCCGGTTAAAATAATGGATATGAAAATATACTTTATTTTTCAGTTTAAATGTGTTTCAATGAGTACACATGCTGTACATCTGTGCATATCTGTGTGTGTTTGTAAGGGTGTGTGTGTGTGTGTGTGTGTGTGTGTGTGTGTGTCCAGGCCCCTCAGAGAGATCAGTGAGCAGGGACATGACCTTGTCAGTACAGCTGGTCTCTCTGTGTGTTTAGTCAGTGTAACCATGGCAATGGCGCTGTGCAGACAGGATGTCTACATTGGGGATTTTAAAGTCATATTGTCGCTACTGCTCTGAGCTTCATTGTGCCGTGGGTTACTGTAACCGGCAAACAAACGATACATGAACACGCTTCACGGGGAGAATTGATTTTCAGGGTTACAGGTTATTACATTTACAAGTAATCGCTCATTTGATTTAATGACATGATGAAAAGGAGTATGCGTGAGATATAGTCCATATTTTGCTTTTGGAGAATGGCACAAAATATGTTTCTATACAAATAATAAAAAATGTGAAGGAAAAATGAAAGACAAGGAAGAGTGTGTAGTTCATAGAGCTCCTGGTTTTATGTTACACTGAGGAATTAGTGTGCTTTGTCTATCTGGCATTTGTGTCCAACATGTGGTTTGGTAAAGTAGAGAAATATAACATAACAAAAGAAGATAAAGAAAAATATGCACTTAACATCATCTTGTGTTCAAAAATATATGCCATTGCCTTTTTGTATATATTTCTCTATTTCTCCAACTCAGCCTAGCATTAATAAATATATATTTACACTTCCATTTAGGCTTTCATGTGAACATCTAAAGGTAAATGAACAGGTGGATGTGGGGCAGGTGTTTTAAAATACATGGTATGTTGTGTTTACTCATTCTTCCCCTCTAGCTTGACTCCTTTGCGAACGAGACTCTGCTTATTTCCACACAGCTATATTCAATCTTTTCCCTCTTCTTTCATCCACCACTTCCTCCATCATTCTCCTCCTCCCTTCCTTCATCCATCCATCACCCCCTCAATCAATCACTCTCCCATTTTATCATCCTTTTTTTCTCCATTATTTACTTTTCCCTCCCTAACTCTCTACAACAACATCTCTCTTTTGCTCCGTCTTGCAGAGTCATTCTACTAGTTTGCATGATTTCCCCCTCCATTCCTCAAATCGTCAACTCCCCCCACCTCCACCTCTGAAGATTTCCACTTTGTCAACTCTGCATCTCTTTATGTGCCTGTCTGAAAGCTGCTGCTACCTTTTCCTTTGCTTTATCGCCTCTTTCCATCACGAAAATGTAAACAGAGATAATATCAGTGACATTCTCAGTTTCTACAGGAGGATCAGGTTGAGCAAGCCACTGCAATGTTGTGGCATGTAGTATTATCCCATTCAGACTATGGAAACATCTCAATGATTAGCTTTTCAAAATGTCAAAACACATAATTTCTCTATTGTTCACCTACAACCCGTGACCCTAGACTCATTTAATGACTAGTTCCTCTGGAGGCCATCTGGGTGTGTGTGTGTGTGTGTGTGTGTGTGTGTGTGTGTGTGTGTGTGTGTGTGTGTGTGTGTGTGTGTGTGTGTGTGTGTGTGTGTGTGTGTGTGTGTGTGTACACTCTACAGTATGGTGGAAACTCAATCTGGTGTAGGATGATAGAGCAGACCCGCACTGCTCCTTATGCATCAAGCATTCAGCTCTATATTTGAAAAGGTAAATATGAAAATGCACTCTGTCTTTTCTCTATATCTCTTTATATCACAGACAGACACACACACACACACACTAGGAAACTCATCATGCAATGAGAGGATATTGAAAATGATTTTTTCTTCTTTCATTAACATTGTTGAAAAGCCAAGACTCAGCTCTCCCTCGTTCTCTTTCTCTGGCTTATACACACACGCACATCAAAAAACACACACAGAGCGCTCTGCAGTTCACTGGGGAACGTGCCTCACATGGTTTGCTTCAGCTGGTCTTCTTGACAAATGCCACATTACAGCGGTGAGAAGGAGAAACTTGGCATGCAATCAAACTTCTCTCATGATTTCTAAGATTTGAAATACTTCAGTTTGTGTAGCCCCTCTATTCCTTCCTCCCCTCCCTCTCATTCTCTCTTTCTGTCTCCATTTCTTCTTGCTTTCACTCAAACTCCCCTCCTCTCTCACTCTCTCTTGTTACCTCTCTTTCTCTGCCTTATCTTTCCTGTTTAGTTTTCCCTGTGCTAACTTGGACCAGAGCTGTGCTGTGGGAATACGGCCCCTTTTAAAGCCGAAAGCCAAAGTTTGTGTAAGTATGTGCATGTCTGCAGACGTGAGTGATTATATGCGAGTTCCACTGAGGCTGTGTGTACATTCTGCATGCGTATCTTTGTGGCTTGTTCAGATGCAAGTCAGTCTCACGAAGCTTCGCCCCTTGCAATCCAACAGTCCTTTAATCGTCATCATCAGTGACCCCGAACTCCTGCCTCTGACCTCCTCATACACACAGACACATACAGGTTCAAAGCCACAAGAGACCACACACACACACTCTCACACACACTCGTGCCCCCTGTGCCCCCTCCATTAGCTCCTACCAGTGTTGACTTGCATTCAGTCAAACACAAAGGCAAAGAATCCATCTACTGTGTGCTGTTCATGTCAACCAACCATCACACTTACCCTCTTCCTCAGACATTTTTATAGTGGTAGTATAATGGTAATATAAGCAGAGTGCTTATTATTATTCACATTTCTCTAATATCATATATATTCTCTAATTTCACGTACATCCCTAGAGGTTTGAATTGTGTATGATATGTAAAACATTTCCTCTGCTAAACATTCCTGGTAATGCTTTGATGGTGGAAATGGGAACAGACAGGAAGATGTTTTGTATCACAAGTGCATGTGTGTGCAGGCACACGGGCAAGGGCGCTCTCTTTCTTGGACTCCGGCACACATGCATGCACACATTCCTTCAGAGTTAGTGTGATCAGAGGAGTTTGTGAGACGTAATGGATTTTAAAAGTTGTGTTTTCAATACACATGTTCCAGCCTTCCCTTTTGTACTGGACTGAGTTTCTGACATTAAAGGCATTTCTCTGTGACAACCAGATATGTGGCTCCATGCTCCTTCAATCAGAGAGCTCAAAGCAAACACACATGTAGCCGCTCCACTGACAGATCACCGAACTTCAAGCACACATTCATACATACCCACTGACACGTGCTCACACATGGTGGGACGGTGCAGCCAGAGCTGCTCACTTTTTTCTTGTGTCCTCCTCCTCTAACGTGTTACACAAAGGAAAAGACAAAGACAAACACACATTGTTCTGAGGATGGACCACCTGTCCTCAATAAATGTAACTTCTCACTAGGCAGCTAGAGACAACGGCTGATCCTGCTTCAAAAACCTCCTCGGCACTGATATCTATATAACACTCACGCACAGATGCACATGTGAACAGGTGAGCGTATAAACGTCCTTACATTGTCACACACAAGTTTCTGCTGCTGTGCAGGGTCATGAAAATCTGTTTGATGATGCGATGAGCGAGCCAATTTCAATAAAGGATCCTTGATTGTATACTTTTACGGGTCGGGTGTGCAGTCACTACTACAAACACTTTAAGAACTGTGTTCTAGCTTTTAATGCAAATGCAATTACATTTATTCATATTACTGCAATAAAAAAGTTGACGTTTTTCTTTCTTTTAGTCAGAATTGCATGATCATCAATGTACAGGACAGCACATGGATGGTCACAGAGTATGTGATCATTATTACGTGTGGCCTGTAACGATTTGAAAAGAGTTACTGTCAATCAGTTGAAAGACGTAAAATAGGTGCATGAGTAGATTAAGGTAGATCGGTAGATAGACGGCTAAGTGCAAGACTAACTTCATCTCCAGAATCTCCTCCAGCTGTTTGCGTCTCTCCTGGCGAAGATTATTAAGGTGTCCGTCTCTCTCGTGCAGGGACTGCTGAGTGGATGACAGATGCAGTTTTGTGGCGTCCAGCTCATGGCGTGTCTTCTCCAAAGCCCCCATCAACTCCTCCAGCTATTCAAGGGGAGACAAATATGAAGGTTTAAACAGTATCAAAACATACCTGGATACTTGCCACGTCTCTGTTTTCATTAAAGCATACAACTTAAAAGTCTATATACTTTATACTTGCAGTCTCACACACGTACACGGTAAAATAATCAGATTTACAATTATGTGCACTTTTATTCCACTACATGGGGGTGTGAAAACAAATGGCCAGTTGATGTAGTCTAAATGCAAGTGAAATGACTATGGTTCAAAAGTGAGTTGAATGATATGTCTGCTTTCCCTTGGACTGGAAACAAGGGTTCCCTCTTCTCTCCCACCTTTCTCCACTTATTTTATCTAACTCTCAAGTGTGGCTCTACTTTAGAGCAGGTGAGAATACTACTCAACCCCTCAACTGCATCTCCTCCCTCTGAACACACATGCCCTCAAGCCATGCAGGCCAACCTGTGTGTCTGAAAGACAGGATGTGACCTCAGGGCATCATTATCCTAAGACAGGAAGTGTGTAATTGTCCAACAACAAGTTCTTTACAATAGGATGGAGTACTACGCAGGCTTGTTCAGATGCTATAAATGGATGGCCACAGGAATTAGAATGTATCTTTGTTCAATTTTGATGATTCACAGATTTGAGATACAAGATAGTCCAACAATAAATTATAATGTGGTGGATCTCAAATGAACAAAGAGAAAGAAAGCAAAGGAGAAGCAAAAAGAAAAAGAGAACGAGTATTAGGGGGAAGCACTCCATGGGGTAGGACATGAAAAAAAGGAATGGGCCTCTTTTATGAAGGGGCCAAATCGTTCACACATTTTCAGGACACTCTCCATCTCCGCTGGTTTTCTAGGTGTGTTTCACAGATGTCAGAAAATGTGCTCACTGACTGTTCATGAATATCACATATGGAGCGAGAGAAGAAAGGGTAAAAGCCACGCGAGTGGGGAATACAGATATTTTAAATGTTGGGAAAAGGGACAACATTCGGTCACGACTTCCTTCAAATCTACCAAAGTATTGTTTTAAATAAAATCCCTGCCAACAAAAATTGAATTCGAGAGTATCCAGCAGTTAATATACCCAGTATCAACAAGACATCCAACCGTCCAAAATCACACCATGCTTAATCTTTGATGTCTTCTTTCAGGCTTGAAAGAATCCAAAGCCAGTCTTTTCATCTTGAGAGTCAAGGGTCACACACACACAACTCCATTTACACCCACCACATGTCTATCAAGCCTCATGCACCGACTGCCCACCTCCCAGTCCCCCATTAGTCCACCACCCAGGCTAGCCCTCAATTCACAATCACATCATTAATAAGGAATACAATGCATTTTAGTGAAATTAGGAACCTAATCAGCTTAGCAGTGAGCCTGTGCGTGCTAATTTAGCTCAACTTCAAGGCAAAGCCCCCCAGCCAGGCTAAGGCTCACTAAGACTGGCCCAAAGCCCCTTTAGGTGCTAAGCTGATTGGGGGCTCAGAGGTAAGGGCCAAATCCCTCTTGTCCATTTGCGTCGGTGTTGCTGGTTCAGAGGCCTAGTTCAAACGCCACGGAGGGAGAGAGAGGAAGAGAGATGGGAACAGAGATGGAGAGAAAGGGAGAGAGAATGAGGAGATAATTGACTGAGACAACTTAAGAAGGCAGACGGGGAAAGAGCGAGACTCGGGACAATGGATGAACAGCAGAAATGATGTCAGGAGAAAGACAAGAGACAGAGAGAGAGTGAGAGACTTAGAGAGCGGGGGTGTGAAGAAAAGTGACCCAGGGCATTACCCATGCTTCATTTCAGTAGGTCGGGCTGATGGAAGACTTTGTTTAGCGTATTACACATCATGAGACTGATTACTATGGGACAGAGGGGAGAAAGAAGAAAGAAGGGGGGGAGGAGATATGTGAGAATGTGAGTCTGGCAGGGCGCTCTGAAACGGTGCCAGGGTCAGGTGATGTTTCAGAAGGACCTGTACCGCTCTCTATCCCCCCAACATCCCTTTCCACACACACTGTTTTTTCTCTAGAGTCTGAGGCCAGAGCGGCAGTTGACTGACGATTGTGTAACTGCATGTTAATGGCATGTAGACTCCCTGACTCGTTATGCGCTGACGTCATGCTGGCTCACAAAATTCAATGTGTTGACAGCGCCTGCTGTAGCTGTGAGCATCAACGACAGGGCAGCTGGAGTGCCAGGCTGAACGGGCACCTTTCCTTCAGTCAGTAGCACCACTCTATCTGGGCTCAATACATGTCAAGTGCAGACTGCAGTATGACTGCATGCTGGCTCATTGTGTTCTCTATGTGTAAGGTCTGGATTGACTTGGGGGTCAATGAGTTAACGTTAACGTGCCACAAGTAAGGAAAGGGTTTCCCTATTCTGGCTACACAGGGGTAAACTGAGGTCAAAGCTGAATCATCCACTTGTGTGCGTGCGAAAAGTCCCACAGACATAAATATTCTTTCGGACTTCTCAGTGGTTCAGAATATTGTTTAATAAACAGTATCCATGCTGACTGTAAGTCAAGCGTGAAGAGTACAGAAATTGGAAAAAAAAGAGGGAAAGAAAACAGCCACAGTTAGCATTGGCTCTAACAGACTTTTCTAAACTGGGTTTGACCTATTAAATTCCCGCTCTGTCCACCAATCTCCTCACTTCATCTTTTAACCTCTATTAGATATCTGAATGTGTGTGTGTGTGTGTGTGTGTGTGTGTGTGTGTGTGTGTGTGTGTGCGTGTGAAAGAGAGAGAGAGAGCATATGTATGCATATGTAGCCACCATTCTGCCTCAAAATGTTATTTCTTGTTTTAACCGCCGATTGCTCTCATATTACTTGTGGCACTCATCAGTAATGCGAGGTCATTCTCATTCAAATGCACACTCACACCAGGAGGAAACACACTCCCTTGCCCTGTTTCTCTTTCCCACCACAGACACATCTACGCTCTCTTTCTCTCTCACACACACACACACACACACACACACACACACACACACACACAGAAACTTTTTGGGACTTTTCTAAAATTGTAGACTGACCAGCTGGCATTCAGAAAGACTCACAGATAGCGGGACAAACAGAGGGCAGTAAGAGAGTAAAAGGGCAGCCTGTCCTCCATCAAAACTACTGTGTTAATTCATTCTGATTACATGCACATAAACTCACAATATGTTACACACATGCTCACATTGTCAAGCATGCGACAGCAAACTTAAAGAGTGACAGACAATTTAAAGAACAGTTTTTGAATTCAGTTTTAAATTGCAGTCTAGAGGGGGAAAATAAACAACAGTGTTTAGATAATTCAAACTGAATAATAAACATACAACATTTTTTGCAATAATGGTATTTGTTTTTTTTTAAGAGCTATATGTTTTAGGGATTTAGGGATTAAGGATAATTCATTGACAGTCTGCCTGCAGTTACACTCTTAGCCACATGGGTGTGCACTGCAGTTATGTTCCTCACATTTCAAGTCGTCCTTCTTAGTTCTAGGTGAGCCGCTACCTGCATTCAGTTTTAGAGGTAGGGATGCATGGGTATGTGTATGTGTATACAGTGGTCTCCCATTAGTGTGTGAAACATCCGGTAAACCTGTCTCTGGGCCTGAACACGAGCAGTCTCCTCTTGCACCCAGAGAGCCTCCCTATGTGCGGAGGTGTTCATGCTCTCCTTCAGTGCCCTCTCCAGCTCCCTGATCTCCTCCGCCGTCTCCCGCATGGCATCCTGGGAAGCTGAAAGAGGAAGCTGAAGGAGAGGAGGACGAGGACGAGGAGGCAGGTTGGAAGCAAAGTAGCAAAAGCCAGGGAGAGAGTGTTTTCTTTGAGTATACTTTGTTTTTCAAACTCATCAAAGGATTTTGCATTGGAATAACACTGTATTTGCAAAAGATGGCTTGAGAAAAGGTGTATTTGTTGATCTCTCTACGTTAAAAATAATTCAGTCCATGTAAAACAGAAACAAAGGGAAAGACTTCCAAAAGTTGTGTTGAGAGAAGAACAATTCTTCTCTCAGAAGAAAGAGACACTGCCAAGACAGAAGAGAGTGCTGAGTGATGGAGAGAAAGAGTGTGTAAGTGCTGTGACCTTTGCTGACATCCATCTGAGTGTGTGCATGTGTGGGTGTGGGTGTGTGTAGTTGACCAATGTGCTTTCACATGCGCAGTCCGTGTGTGGCCTCCCGACACCTATGGTGAGTTGGGAAAAAGATCCCTCTCCACACTGGGTGATGGAACTGTGAAAGAAAACACTGGACAGAAATAATAAACCCCTGATTCTCTCTCTCTGGTTTTTTGTATTTAAACTCTCTCCTACTCCTCAATAGTTGACTTGCTTTCAAGTTCACACATTCACACTTTTCTGGGAGCAGTGCAGAAGCCTTGGAGTTAAAAGGATAAAGAGACACTTTCAAACCGAGCAACAAAGAGTTCAGTTACACTTGTTGCAAAACACAAACTAGAGGGGTGCTAAGTGGTTACTCAGTAACAGAATATGCACAAGCCAAAAACACCAAATAAGGCGGAGGAAACAAGTAGGATTCTGTTATTAACGACTGAATATGAAATATCACTTCAACATGGTTCGTGCAACATAAGATAAAGATAGTTACTTATTTTCTGTAAGAATACATTGCATGTGAGTGTCACGGTAGATGGGGGTTTTGAGAGTGAGACTAAAAACTGGAAGCTGGAACTTGAACTGAACTGGAAACACCACAAGTTTGATAACACAGTTGTAGAAGTATGAATGAAATGAACATGACACCAACAAGTTGCAGGAGCAACAAACATTGTTGGAAGCAATGAGGGTGCGTAGGAAACTATCCAGACAGAAGGAAATAAAAACGAGTAAAAGAGAACAATATCCTGGCTGAAATGTTTCAAGTCAAAGTCACGCTACAAGCACTTAAACTGATATTTCATCTAAGAAACGGCTGCATGTAAAAGCCAGTATTGAGTTTGCTTGCAAACAATTGCAGCTTTGCAGGTAATAGCTGATATATGGAGATCATTGTCAGCGTGCGTGTGATAATGTTATTAGGAAGTAATGAAGCAAATAGGCAAACATGTTTGCATTGCATAAAAGGAGCTTTCAGCCAAACAGTGCCTCACACATGGTGAGTCTATTCTGAGGGCAAAAAAAGGAAACGGTAAATGCATGGAAAACTAAAAAGAGTTAGGTGAACCAGGAACATTGAAGATGGATCTGAATGGCCAATGTACCACCCCTAATTCATATTAAAGTGAGTTTTGACTTGGTCCCTGTGTCATACGTAGAAGCTACAATTCAACAGCAATTATTAAATAGCTGCTTCATGATGACTCAAATGACTATTTATGACACAAAAAAAGGCTGATCATAGGACTTATTCAGTGATACTGACTGAAACACTACCGATGGGGTTATGTGATGAAAATAGTGCCAAATCGCAAGCGGATACTTGTGGCTCGTCACGTCAGCACGACACAGCTGGAGGTGAGCAACAAACACCCGCACACACACATACAGAGGCAGGCTGTGTGCGTCAGCAGTCCAAAGCTATAATTGGATGTGACAGACGGGCAGTAATTCGATGCACCAGAATCAACAAGTACTGGTCTGACCCCGCCTAACAGACAGAAACACACACATGCACGCGCACACACACACACTCATACACACACACGCCCCACTGAGATGGGGCTGCCACCACTGGACCCATGAATGAAACCTGACCAGAAAGCTGTGTCTGCCTCTGTGTGTGTCCGCATATGTGCAGTATATGTCTCTGTCTGTCTGTCTGTCTGTCTGTGTCAGTGCACATCTGTGTGTTATGTGATTTTTATTAGTAACAAGAGAATATTGCTGACATTCAAGAATACAAAGAATGGAAAAAGGGCAAGAGAGATACAGAGCGTGGGGAGAAATGGAAAGATAATTGCCCCTGCAGCACCAATCATCACCTAATGCCCTTGGGAAGGATCATTATGGAGTCTGGCCCTTTCTGGTTTGATGGAGGGATTATAATCACTTAAATAAACGAGCAGAGAGTGAGAGAATGCACATTTCCAGAAGTTGTGTACCTATAAACCTTAGCTTCACACACACACACACACACACACACACACACACACACACAAAAAAAACACACAGACATCTGTCTCTGTCAAAAAAGTTAAGTGTGTAGCATCAACTTCTGTGTGTCCTATTTCATAATTTAAACAATGTTAAGCATGTGTGCGTGGCCAGAGGTTTCAGACTGTGGGAACAGGCTTGGAGCGTCTTTGTCTATCTTCTTCAACTGTCCACAGATCTTCTATATTTCTTGTGTTTCTAAATAGAATAGAGGGGTTGGGTATTGAGTGTCGCTGATGCTTCTCCGTTACAGATAAAAAGAGAAATAAAAGGCTTGTGCGAAGGCTTGAAGTGAACATTTCCGATGTGTGTTTTCTCTGTGTTTGTGAAGTGCAGCATGGCGCGATGGAGACGATGGAGCAGAGAGATGCTATCACTCTATCCCACATAAACTCCCCTGGATGGACGGGGAGAGGGAGCCGTGAGGGAAGGCCCTGTTTGTTTGTGTTTACCCTCGGAGCGTGCTGTGTTCCTGATGGATCCAGAGATAAAAGGAGAGAGGGAGGGAGGGAGAGAGAGAGAGAGAGAGAGAGAGAGAGAGAGAGAGAGAGAGAGCATGGGAAAGAAAGGGAGGTAGAAGCCCCAACGCAACTGACTCCTGAGCAAACACAATATACAGAATATCAGCATCATAGATAGTGAGCTGGAATATGTGTCTTCATAACTATACATATCACTATACTATAACTCTTATATAGTAAAAGTTTTACATGTTTGACAGAATCTTTGTGAATCATTTTTTAAATATTGTTGCTGTATTCAATCATAGTCTTCCTAACATTTTCTTATATCCTACATCCTATATTATCTACAGTGCTGTTGGACAGGTCTCTCGGAGTACTGTTTATTTGTCCATTGGCCTCAGAAAGATAAAATATTACTGTCAAAATATAAAATATATTGTATATGGAGCCAAACGGATAAGCAAAAAAAAGATATATATCATTGGCGTGCATGTTGACAGATAAGAAAAATGAAGAGAAAGCAGTACAGAAATGCCGTACAGACACTAATGAGAGTTGCCAGTACAGTACATAGTTAACTTAATAGAACATTTAACAGTTTATTTTCCTTTCTGTAAAATATAACGCTCACAGCACACTGGAGCACACTTCATAAATAACCAAATTTAAGGGATTATATTTAAAAGCAAGTCTTGCTAGCAGCTCTGTGAGGCTGGTCTTTGGCACAGTGGTGCTTTGAGATGTTTAGCAGGAACCTTATAATGTTTACTGTGTCAATTATCTTAGTTTAGCATGTTCACACTAAAAGAATGTGCAGCTGAGGATGATGGGAATGTTCTTCAGGTAGTCATAAACCAAAGGGTTGGACAAATCTTAACCTAAAAAAAGTCAGGTGATCTCATCAAATAGTTTTTAAGATATTTATTTTACATTTAAACATTGCATTTAAAATCAGTATTGGCCAGGTTTTGATATTGATGAATGACAATAAACTTGAGCACGAATTCCTATTGTATTACCTCTGGTTAGTATTTTATAATAATTAATATATACTAACAAAATTATTCAACTCCCTCTGAAACTTTCCATTTGGCTCTTTTTGTGGAAGTCATCTATCTACCTGACATCAATTCCACTTCTCCCTTGCACTTGTACCTGCACCTCTTTCTTTCTTTCTTTCTGGCACTCACTTCATGTCTCTTTCCAGGTTGTAGAAATATTAATGTGTGCTACTCAGATGCTGTTTAGGAGAGGAAATAGGATGTTGGATGCTGCCTGCCAGCACACACAGAAATAACAAAATAGCTCAACCAAAAACAGTCTGAGAGCAGCTCTGGTTCTTTTTGGCAGAGAGGTACAGAGAGGTGTACTCTACTTCATCGGTCCTGTGGGAATTACCTGGCATGGCCGAGTTCTGCATATTAACACCTCAGCATTGCTCTGCAGGCTAGCGTACAAACATGCACACAGACACACACGTACTATCAAGCAAACAACTGACACTCTTGTTGACACCTGAGAAGAAATATACAATAAAAAAAAGGTAAATCATGATTCTCTCTCCTGCCTCAGTAATCAGTTCTTTACTATTCCCATCTGAGCCATTATGCCGGCGCTCCTGGCGGCCGTATAGAGCTTATACTGCAGGACTAAATGCCTGTCTCTTCCACTTAGGACTGATTCTGAGATGCACTGAGGGAGGGAGGGCAAGAAGCATGGAAGACTGGAAAAGGGTTCCCGTTGCTCAGAAGAGCAAAATTATATATGCAACTGGAGAATGTAGAGAGAGATGGAGGAAGGGGAATAGATGATATTTTTTGAAGAACAGCTTGCAAAAGAGATGAGGAGGAAAGAAGAGGGCATAATGCAGTAATCTGCACACTGTGAGATGAAGAGGTGATGTAGAGCTAAACATGAGGCCAAAGAATGTACACATGTGTACATGTGCACATGCACACATACACAAACACATACAAACCTGTGATAAAGAGTGTGGATGTCCGTCAATATGGGCATCTTTCCTCATCTCACCAACCAGTGTCTGCTTCTGGATGTTAGGAGACTTCATTTGCCTTCAGAGAGAGAAATGTGGGTAACAACAGATAAAGAGACGCTCAATAAAGAAATGTAAATCAATCAATAAAACCATAGAATACACAGATATTCAAAATATGAAATGTATCTATGCGATGGATGGATGGATATGAATGGATGTTTTTCAGCATTAAACCAAGCTGGTTTATTGCATCATTAAGGTAAATGGTTGATCAGTGTGTATAGTAAAGCAGGGGAGCACTGTGCGTGTTTCTAGTCTTGGTAACACTGGGACTTGATGACTTGACAAGACTTGATGAGGTGAGACACTGCTGTGTAAATTTTTCAACAACAAAACACACACACACACACACATCTAGACAGGAGATGGAAGCACATGCACGCACACAAACACACACATTCTTAATAAGTGCATGAGGTAAGCCGACAAATAAGAAGAAGACAGGAAGACACGTGCACACACAAGTGCATGTGTTTTTAGAAAATAAATAGGTCCATAGACCCTGTCAGAAACACACACACACACACACACGGGATAATAAATCTGCTGTCAGTGTTGTGCAGTGCCGAAGTCCTGATTACAGAGCACAACCTGCCAGGACGGTTGTGCATTTACCTCCACACAAAGACCTGCTTCTTGTCATTTCCTGAACTTACTTAGTCTGAGAACTATGGCACGCACTCACACACACACACACAAATACGCACATACATATACTTGGATAGAAATATGCATAAAACACACACACAAACTCTAATACTTAATACACTCACTGGTGCACACACGTGTGAACCCACAAAACACCTTAAGGATACACACAGCTGCCCTTATACACATTCTATATACACAATCTATATCTTCTCACAAACACTCTCCAAAGAGAATCAAAACACACTCTTTGAGCTCCCAGTTTGGCCTTCACACTTGCATAGAAAGCGCGAGAAAGCTGACAGTGACAAATTAGCGCTGAAGAGAACCCTCCAACACTGTAAACAGGCTGCGACCAACAGCTGCTAAAACGCGCCACATTATTATTCCATATCCACACGGGTGTGTTTACTCGGGGCAAAACATACAAGCTGCCCCCACATATGGGCAAATATTTGCTGTCAGAGCCCTTAGAATAGTGTGTGTGTGTGTGTGTGTGTTTGTCAGCTTTTATGAGTGATGTTGGTATGCAATTAATGTGAAATACCTAACAAGATGATGAATACATCATCACACACACACACACACACACACACACACACACACACACACACACACACACAGTGCCTTTTTTAAACCGTTGAGGAAGTATTTGTTCTAATAATAAAAGACAGAGCAGGACGATATTTACATCTGATATTACTCCCCTTGTGCAAAAACACAGCGTTGGTCAGTTTATTCGGCCTGTCATTTCATGTCTCTGGCTTACTTCTTTACTTCTTTATATTTATGACTTTGCTGTTGATTTTATATTTTTTTAATCATTTTTACGAGTGGATTTTGAAAAGGCCTGCGTAAATAATGATTATCATTCAATGCTGTTACCATTATGAATGAAAACTATGTACACACATGCACATGTGCATACACATTTACACAGTGCAGAGGAGGAGGAGGAGAAGTTCTCTGTTTATACTCTGATCTTTGATGTCTGTGTGTGTGTTTTTATAAGCTCAGAGGCATGTCCATGGAGAGCCAACTTGCCATGAGGGCATATCAGCTATCACACACAGCCGCCACTGGCACAGGTGTATAAACCAGCAGACATGCTGGTCCCTGTTCATTGCTGATAAACCCCCATCAACCCTTCAGTGCAAAATGAAGTGTTTTGACCACTGTGGAGGCAAATGAGGGCACGTAAAAAGTGAATAAGGAGCAGACGGGCTGGGCTGTTGTGAGTGGAAAATATGAAGGTGAACTGTGGGGAAAGTAATATTTTATTGCTGTGACATTTCTGAAAAAGATAAAGAGAGAGAGAGAGAGAAAGAGGGAGAGAGTGAGAGAGAAAGAGGGAGCACCGTAAATGAGTCTAGCCATTTGCTAAACTGAGCGTAATAAGTAATTTTTCACATTTCCTCTTGCTTTTTTTCACCTGGAGCATTCCACACATCCGCCTTCCAACATAAGCAGCTTGGCTTTATTTCTGGCTGTCAAAGCATCGCTCTGTTATTTTTTCCTCTTGTATGTCTCTCTAAATATTTCTATCGTTCTTTCTTTTTCTCATTCACTCGGATTTTCCATTTTGCCTTATTCGTTCCCCCTTGTTTGTCTCTCATGTTGTATGTCTTTGCACCCATTTAGAAGGGCATCGACAAAAATAGAATGGCTGAGCGGCCAACAGCAGGAAGTTGCGCTCACAGAGACGCTCCTAGATCTCAATGCGGGAATATTAAGTAAGGTGTTTTTGCCATTCTCAGTTAATTTTCCCTGGGTAAATAAAGGTTAAAAGGAGCAATAACCTTTTAAGAAAAAAGTGCAGATTGCTATCTCCCTGTCTCCTTCTCTTCTCTTTTAATAAACAGCAGAGTGGAACAAAATCCTCTGATTTCAAGCAGACAAGGACCAACCAGTCTAGCTCCTGCTCAGGGAATATATATGGAATAAGGCAGATATGATCTGAATTAAATAAATGTTCTCTGTGCAAAAAGATGAGGGGTACAGAAAAAAAGAGAGCAGGGGAAGAAATGAGGTTCTATGAAAGTATAGCAAGAGGCAGTTGGATCAACACTGGAGTCTGAAGTTTTATCTGAGGCGCTGGTCTAGATGCAGTGCTGAGAGATCCAAACAGAAAAGGTCTGTTTATTACTGAGAGATGCTTTATGGTGCTTATAGTATATGTCGACTCTTATCGCAATACAAATGCTGTTTCACTGTTGTCTTTACATATTGTCTGTGTGTATGGAAGAGAAAATGGAAAAAACTGAAAAAAGAAGGTTAAGAAGGTTAAAAAGGAAGAAGTCTGCTTGTGTCTGTAGGTGTTTCAAATATGAGGAGATGTAGTGTGGTGCTCCGTTGAGTATTGTCTATGTATTTGATATGTGTCTTATTAAAGACTCCTCTCTGGTGCAGGTGCCACTTGTACTCATATTTATACAGTAAAACAGGAAGTTGATAGGTTTTCTTCAAAGCTAAAATGGACACTTAAATAGTATGGACACCTGCAAATACACACGTAAATGCACACTGTTTACAAATATGTTTATGTAGAAATATTATATACGTACAGTTTAAGGTTATGTTTGTTTTTGCTTGCTTTCATGCATACAGTTTGTGTGGTTTACAAAAGACTGATGCTTTCAACATCTGGAGTTTGCTTATGGTCATAGGAATAAGGTCCAAAATCATACTATATGTCTTTATGTGTACAAATGCTTGTTTTTGAATGTATGAATATTCGTCCAAACCGTTAATTTCTACCAGCCAACAGACCCTTGTCAACTACACTACCAACACATATTCTCCTCAGTCACCCAAGACTACACACTTTACACTCACACACATACAGTACATACAGACGTTCACATACACACACACACGCCTCCCTTTTCCTAAAACCCTCCCTTACATACCAGAGTGATTACCACGTCAATAGCTTTGATATGGTGAGACTGGGAGGTTGATTCATTTCTCAAAGTTTAGCTCCCACATCGCTGCAAGAACATTAAAAATATAGGACAGCATGTAACAGCATTGAGGACGCTATAAAATATTTCCACTTGTTAACAGCCATGAAGAAAGGAGTACCTCCATATAAGAACAACTTTTGCGCCGATAGCATCAACCTCTTAAATCATCAACCTCTTGAATGTGCATATTTACTGCAGATGATTAAGGTTAAATAATACTAAACATGTTTAAAAAAGGTACTTGATACTTGTACAATACCATCTTATTAGCTACAAATGTTGGAGAGACAAATTGCTGGGGAAGCACTCAAAGTACTGCTTAATTAAATCCTTTCGAGAAAAGTTTAGAATGATTCACTCCCAGTATGTACTATGAACAATATACATTTTTCCATTTTAGTCCACCATGTGCACAAACTGCTCCAAGAGATCAGTAACCACGGCTTCTACTTAACAAAACTATTAGCATTAATGTTAACAACTGATAGAGATGCTTTCCTCAAATCCTGTTCAGTGGCTCTGATCACTTAGGTCGATCAGCTGGATTTACACCTGCACACCTGACCGTATAAAAAACACCAACAATAGACAAAAAACACCAACAATAGACCAAATGAGAGATCTAAGCGAATAAATATCTGTGAGCGAGTCTCGCCTGTGCTGGGAGGTATTTATTACAATGACCTGCACGCTGCTGCATCGCCAACTGGATGAGAAAGTGTCTTATTCCTCATCTGTTCTTCTCTCTCTCCATCCAAATAGAGGTTAATAGGCCATCTGACCGAGTTCCAACAGAAACACTCTGATTAAAAAGACATTCATCCTCTGCCCAGACACATCTTGCACTGTCTTACACAGAAGTCCAATCAGCACACAGCCACACTCGTCCGCCTATATGCTGTCACATAACACATGTGTGCCGACACACACAGATGCAGAAATTCTTGTGTCTGTTTTTATGTAACATTTCTTTGTTAAATCAGTTTCCATTGATAACGTGGCATGAATGTAACTATAACGTGAAGATCTGCCTGTTCACCAGCCAAAGTGCATGAAGTGCGTGATCATGTGCTTTTAACTATAAAAAAAAAATCCATTCTTTATTATTTTACATTATATTACAGCGGCAATGTATGACTGCAGCGGAACCTCCTCTGATAACCTGCAGCTGACCTGCATGTGACCCCTGACCCCTCCATGCTGACCAGAGGGGAGGGGTCAGACTGATAGGAGTGACTGTCTGACACTAATGAGACAGCAGCCCCAAAAAGATGGACGAGCTGAGGGAAAAGCAACTCTTCCAACGCAACGCTTGATCCCAAACACTCCTATTCCACAAAGGGCTGTGCACCAAAACTAAACGCTCAGATGAACACACACACGTGCATGAGCACATTCTGGTGACAGCTACATGTGAGTAGCAGACACATAGAGGTAGAGGCATGACGCATGCACTAACACATTGAAACTGAGAGTAGACTGTGTGAACAAACTCTGCAGGAGTTACTGTATCCCTATTATACTTGAGGCTCATACGTTCCCACACAGTTTGAGTCAGCACACTGCTTCCATGCCAGAGTCTGTAAAACGGGTAATGAATGTGGCAGGAAACTGAGCTGGATTCGGCAAATGCAGCCCATCCAGATACATTCTAACCCATTCAGGAACAAAGCTAGCGTGAACACACTTGATGGGGCCAACTTCCAAAACTTCCACATACCTTTTCACACTCGTGGCCTCAACTATGCAGTAGGTGATCCATCAACAGAGAAACCACCCACTATCAATCTACACACAGACTTGCAAACCGGCACACAACTAATTATAATTGCTTCAGATACACACTTCGTACAGACACGTACAAAACCATGCCCCGTTATACACTTCTTATTCACACATGCAATGCACACACACACCAAGTAAATACACACACAAGCACTCACATATAGTAGCTTTGCGTTGGCATTAAACAACCACTCTTTTGGGCACAAATACACACCATGCCAATCCATAAATCAGATGATAATTGAGTAGCATTGCACCAGTAATAAGCAGAAAAGTATAAACAGCCAGTGTCTGGGCTGGGTACACCACTGGCTCCCTTCCTGGCAACTCAAAAACACACAAGCACACATATACAGCACACACACATTTGCTGAATGCATTAACAGCAATGCAGGGACAAAACCACTTACCTGTATGGTTTACAGATACATGTAAAAATGAGGGAAAACACACATGGCAGCAATGCAATGGGAAGAAGCTTTGCAGAAGTCAATGCAACTGAGAAGCTTTACGTCTCCAGTGATATAAGTCAGGAAACATATAAAGTCTCTCATTGTGTTATTGCTGTGAAAGGAATGAGGACCAAGATTGTTTGCCATAAATGCATAGTACATTTACTGTCCCACTGGGATAGTCAAATCTGAGCATGCAATTCAGATTTGAGCCAAAATGCCCCAATTTCCAACTTTATACCTGGGAAAGTTTCAAACTAACCCAAAAGTCATGGCATGGCGTCAAGAGTGATGGCAAGGGACAATGTCGGCGGTATCATGATGATATGTTTAACAGGCACACTGAGAATTACTTACCCAGGTCTGCAGACGTTGATATATGGAAACAAATGATAGGACATTAAGCCACATGATTAAAAACATTACATGTGCAAACAGTAGGTTACACTGTGCATTTTTTAGAGTGTGATTACATCAGGCAAAAAGAATGACAGCTAGGAAGTGTTTTCAAGTGCTGGGAGGACACAATCTAGACAGTTTATGTCTCGTGGATTACTCCTTTTCTAAATAGAGCACTTAGGAATGAACTGAGATCTTACAAAGATCCGGTCACTTGGAAGGACACTGGTCTCTGAGGACACCCAGATGGTGGCTTGTGATGTATATGAATGTCACTGAAATTGTTTTCCCCTCACCTCTCAAGATCAGCGATTTTCTTCTCCTTGCACAATTTGTCCATCTCAGCATCCCTTAGCGCTGCCATTAGCCTGTCCACTTCCGATTGTGACTTCCCAGATTCCTCTTTGTTGCGAGCCACTTCCTGCTCCAGAAGCCTGAGACGGTCTGTGATGTCTGGACACTTCCGGATTGATTCTTCCGTCTGGGTCTTTTGGAGGAAGACAAGACATAGAGAGCAAGTGGATACATTAGTGATCCACAATACACTACATAGTTTATTATTATGGAAAGATGAAAGCAGATATATAGTGACCATTTAAGACATCCCAAGCTGAACTTTCAGTTTAAACTGGAATCATAAAACTGTACCTTCAAACAATACATATATTAAAAAGTGATATACTGGAACTGGTATCACGGTATGGTAGACCTAAGTTAGCATTATGCTCATACATTTGTATGTAACATTGTTAACTGTTAGCATGCTACGATGTAATAATTTGACTGAAAGTTCAGGTGAAGCTGGCAAAGTAAAGCTTAGCCCAACAAAGTACACCTGAAGCTCATGAAATGAGAGGCTGACAGCTAGCTGAGGCTGACCAAGCACAGCTTCAAATGACAAAGTATAGCTGAAAATGACAAAGGACAGCTACGGCTGATGGAGGTTGAGCTAAGCGTGACAAATTAGAGCTCAGACAGATTCAAGTTAAGCAAGGTCTGGCCCCAGAGAGAGAGCCTGACATGTCCTAAAATGGCCTCTGCAGCAGACACACACATGCGCGCACAAATAAACAAGAGACATAAAATAAGAGAACCTACCATGGGGCTTCCTGCTGGAGGCCCATCTACTTTGGCCGGAACCTAGAAGTTAATACAAATAGATAAAACAGATGTTCAAATAAGAATACACGCAGAGGAACCCAGTACAGTCATAGAGAGGTTGGACACTGGCAATTACAAAGGGTCAGATGTGAGATCACTGTGGATGTGTAGCTTTGAAACCTAAAGGAAAAGGTAAGTCAATCCTGAGTATGTGGTTAGGGTCACAATCTAGCTGAAGCAGAACCAATCTGTGCCCTCATCCGCTTTCATTCCTTCATCACCCCCGGTTCCTCTGCTGCCTGCTTTTCTGTGGTTTGCGTCTATCAGTTGCTTCCCCGGGGCGTCCGTCATGTAGAGTTTGGAGTTCAGTCATTATCATTATAAAATTACTGTCTCCCTCTGTTTGGCTGCGATTTCATGAGACCACCAAACATCTCAATGTTTTCTTTCCTCGGTAAAATGTTGAAAAGAACAGAGTTACACTGATGCTTTTTTTTTTCACTGAGAGAAATATCCCAGAGGAAGTTTGTACCCTAGAATTATCTTTCTCCCTCTTTCGCTTGGTCTTCACTTTACTCTTGTCTACTGTGTTTGGGAAGATTGTTTAACTTGTTGAAACAGCTGAGGCCACTCGTTTAAATATCACACACACACACGGACACACACACACTGAGCGATTCATTGTTGGGTCTACATAGGTCTGGGATTGTACATGTAGTTCTGCTTGAGTCTGTCATCAGAAAAAAACAAGGAGTGTCTGTTAACTATTACCACTAGCCAGTCTGAACAAAAATGCCTCTTTTGTTTTTACCTTGTAATTTTTTCAGATAAAACATATGTATAAGTTGGTCCCTGAATATGGGAGATACAGCCATGGGCACAGCACATGGACCACAACAAAATGTTTGAAAGGTATTTAAAAAACATGCATGCATACTGAGGTAACCTAGCAGGAACACATCTGTAAATGTTAAAATACACACTCAAATTGTCAATGATCACATTGTTGTAGACTATGACTCTTTCATTAGGTATACTTGTTTTTTTGTTTACACATTTGTATGTCCGTGGGTATGACTTTGACTAACCTGACGAGAATATGTGCGCCACATGTGACCTTAAAAAGACCAAAAAACGTGTCACCTAATGTGAATGCTATACAAATGTGCTAAGGATTACATGCTGTGAAAAATGAGAACACTTGCCCTCTGGAAGGAAAGCGGAGTCATCGTTTACCTCGTCCTCACCCCCATTACCTCCACACCTAGCCTCATTTACTCGTGAACACGCATCAAACCCAATCTTAGCTTGCACAAAACGCATTAGGCTTAAGTGGACCAGAGTTTGTTATGTTCTTTTAGTGGAAAACTGAAAATACAGACAGGGGGAAAGCAGGGGCTGAGAGGACATTGATTCCATCAGGAATTTGTGATATTATGACAGGAGGGGGAAGGCCAGTAAAGATACGATTACATATTTGGTCAACGAAATTATTATCATTCCTAGAGATGTCTCAGAAGTGTAAATATTACAAATAAGTTAAATATGTGTGGCCACCAGGATCTGAACTGGGTCAGAAGATACCCAGTCACACCGATGCTGGGTGTCATTTGAAAAACGTTTGGGCCCCTAAAGGTAATATTTGTCTTTGTATATCTTAGATATGACAGCATTAAATCTTAATAAAGTATCCGTCAGTGCAAAAAGTAATGTCTGAAAGTCATATCACCATATTATTGTCAAAAAGAGAAAGAGACCAATAAAAAAGAAACACAAAAGGTAAGAGGATATGACATCCGCCTGGTTTGAAAAGAGTCTTTTGAATAGGATTCAAAAGTGAGTTGAGGTGTGGTGACTCGGCTTGGCTTGCAGATTCAAGCCAACCTTCTTTGGAAAGGTCATTGCCTTCCCTGAGGTTCTTTACAATTTTCTCTTTGAAGAGCTAGTGTTTAGTTCCAGAAGTTCTTTATTAACCCCGGCATCAACAAATACTGTTTTATGGGAAGAGGATGAGGATGCAGTGAAGTCAACAGAGCTCTGAGGTCAAGATAAAAAGCTCTGCTAACAGCTTGACTGAGTCAACAATACAAACATCTGCAGATACAGTGAGTGGGCCACCGTGTGTACACGACCTGATGGCAAACACAAGCTCTCCATCTGCAAGAAAGGTAAATGTCTGTCAGGCAAAAAGCTTATTTTTCCATGTGTGGGAGGAAATCAAGTTTAACGATTAAAATAAATATGCTTCTCATACAACGTTTGGATTAATGCCATGATCTGTAAGTATTAGCTGTATCTCAAGCTGGTTTGTGAGGGACATTTTTCTGTTCTGATATCATCGCATTGTCCAAATGCAATCATTTTGCAAACCAACAGCAATATCTTACAGTCACGAGGGAAATTCAGCTAAATTGCTCATGAAATTTCTTCATGATACAAATTAGGATCAAGCACATTTTGCTGTCTAGTTTCTGTCAAAACCTGTTGAATTTAGGTAGCCAAACAATTTTTGTTGAAGTACAATAAGGAATTGCCCAATGTAGATAACCCAGCTTTTCTTTATTGTTACATCACATTTCCTCTATAACACCTGGTGACGTTTTTACAGATTAATAAAGTTGTATTGTTTTCTATTGTATTGTATTGATGCGCAAAACCTTACAGTAACTAGACCAAAGTAAATGTGGTTGTCAGAATCAAATCGTGTGATACACTCCCTCTGTTTGATCAGAATCTAATCTCAGGCCCTGTTTCAGTTCATCTTTACAGCCTCACAACCTTTTACATGCCACTGCACCACAATAAGATCAAACACACTTTCACATTTTTACACATTCAGACACACACACGCATCCGTACAAACATTCACTCAACTGTTGTTTCTGTACAGGCCTGCATGCACGGGAAACACATACATACACTCACAAACATAAACACACAAACATCAGCTGCGTTTCTAAAGAATCTGCAAGTTTACATAACAGGTCTGATGCCAGGTACACAAAATGGTCCAATTATGGCAACACTTCTGTCAGAGTGTGAAACTGCCTGCTACAAAGAGTCATGGAGATGCTGTCCTTTCATGTGGTGCCGCGTCAACATTCAACAAGATATCATTTCACAGGAATGAGATGTGTGTATGCTTTTTATGAGAATAAAAGAAAACAGTCTCGTAAATTCTGGCAGGGAGAGATTCTGTCCTGGCTTGTAAGCCTGGAAGAGGAAAAAGAAGGGAGAAAAAAAAGACAGCCAGGCCTCTGACTTGGCACCCGGACAGGGTTAGAGGGATATTCTACGTCCATAAATCACTCACTCTTAATTCATCCCTTTATCCTGTGGGACAAAATGCAGGCAGGCCCTTTGCTAACAATACTGTGAATGCATACAGGAGGTAAGAGTGGAATTACTATTACTGGAGATGTGCACTGTGTAAATACAGGGTTCAAGTAGTGTATTACAACCAGTACATGGTGGTTGTAAAAGTTAATTATTTTAATTTTTTTTTGGTACAATGAAAAATAATCATAAAGCGTCATGATGTTCCTTTAAAGTATTCAACAGTAAAAGGTTTTGGGAACGCTACTTGTTAATATTTGTTTTATGAGGTCTTTGAAAAGAGATTTTGTGTTTGGGCATTTTAGAGCTTGGCACAAGAGACAAAGCATGCAGCGGTCTGTTATGATGTGGATAACGATGAAATATTGATTGCTGTTTGTCTGCAGTTCATACGCATACCAGACTATCAATCCCATGTACAATGCTTGTATCAACACGCACACCGTTTCAACCACAAGTTTTGTTTTGGATATTTCCTATAAAATGTTATACAATATCCAAAACGTGTTTATAAAACACTGCATATCACCTCAGCTAACACCTTTTTTTGTATCGACAAAACATCACCTCCTAAGGTATCATGACTTCATCAAAACAATCCATACTGACCGCTCCATCGGGCCTCTGGTTCTGAGTCAGGACGGAGTTAGCAGGCTGACTCTGGGACAGTTTCTGGGGCTGCAGGGCTGAAAGTCTGTCCTTTAATACCTGGTTCTCCTTTCTCATCTGTTCCAGCTCCTCCAGACGAACCCTGTCTTCCCGCTCCTTCTGATCACGCAGATTCTCAATTACTCGCTCCTGAAAAGGTAAAAGGACATGAGAAAATAATGTTTTCACGAGAGGTGTCAGTAGTTTTATAGTAAAGAGCCTAGATAGCTATCTTCTGCATAAAAGCTGGTTCACATTTAAAAAATGTGTGTTTTGTTTCCAATGTGCAAAACATTGTCAGCCCCTGTGTGATTTCAGTTCTTTCCTATCAATATTGAATAGCTTTAGCCAGGGTCTGGTTGTTAAGGCTCGCCAGCATGTCTCGCAAAGTGAGGCTAAAGACAAACTCATAAATGCCCGTCATAAATGCCCAACAGAAATAATACTGCCATAAATAATAGCATGGACATGAGGAGATCCAAGCCAAGTAGAACAGAGAGAGATGTGGGAAGCAGGAGAAGGCCTGAGGGACAGAGACATATTATTGGGAATGGATTGGACAGAACTGTAGATCACTTCCCAGCGACTCTGCATTGCCTGCTGATAAGCCAAGTTGGAATGTTTACATCATAATTTTCTCTATTCTCTAATCACATCGGACAGTGGGAGGACCACGGCTTTGGGCATTGGCTTGAAACCAGGTCCACACTATGGGTGGCGGAGAGTGCAAGATGTGTGTAGTAGGTGTGTGTTAAGGTGCATGTATGTGTGTGTGTGTGTGTGTGTGTGTGTGTGTGTGTGTGTGTGTGTGTGTGTGTTTAGGTGTGGACTGAAGTGATTATCAAGGTGTTTACTCAGGTGTTTATTTAGGCACAGTGCAGAGCTCAGCAATGAGGCTTTACGATGTGGCATTGCTGCATGATTGGCAGCTTTAAAACCTTGGGTAATTGAACAAATACACCCTCTAACTAGACCTGGCACTGTAACGCACTGCATAGTGGGCTTTGGAGGAGCGGGCAAGCAAGAAAAAGATCATAAAGGGAGAGAGACCACATGGCTAATAGGCCCTGGGTGTTTTCCCCACATTATGAAATATCTCCAGGATGTTTGGGGTTTAGCGAAAGAGACCAGGATGTGATAATAAAACCTGCGTCTACGAGACTTAAGTGTGGAGCACACGTAAATACAACAAAAATACACAAACATTTCATCACAGAGAGGCACATGCGCGTATACACACCAAAGAGAAGGGCTCGGCTCGGGCACAATGCCCCAGCCTGTTAATTAGAACCACAGCACTGTGGCTAGCGACTGGCTCCAAGAGCAGGTTTGTGACAGGGTGTGTGATTAGCAACACACACACTCGCTCTTGTAAACACATTACACCCACCCTGTGTTGACCACAAAGTCTGAAAAGCTCGCCATCATTCTCCTCATCTTAGCTGAATTATATGTAGGCTGCATCAGAAGTGGTTTTTGGGTAAACAGAGGGCCGAGGCAGAAAAGGGACTTACAGTTTATTGTTGCCATTATGCTATTCATTTCAAAGTCTGTCTGCAACAAAAAACTATTTAGGTGATAAAAGATAATTTTAATTGAAAACATCTTTGTAGTGAATAAAAAACCCTATTAATAAATTAATTACCAGTGAGAGAAAAATGCAAACTATTACTTTTCTTGTAGATATTATAAATTCAGTGTAGTTCAAGTGAAACACAACTAAATAATCATACCATTTGTGTAAACGATTGCAACCTACAGGGGAGACACACAGATAGACACTCCACACAGATCTGTCATTAACTCAAGCACCCCTGTGTCTGACTCCACTTCACCTGCTCTCACATGATCAGTGTCAAAGCACTTGACATTGTGCAAAGGACATACGGTTCTTATTGAGGAGGCTTTGTTAGCTGACACTGCACAGTTGTTATATCTCCCATTCAAAACCAAACTTTGATCTAGCTTGGATACCACCTTTTGAAAAAGAACCTTGTCGGTAAAGAAGCATAGCACCAGGTCAGGCAGAGCACTGAAGCCAGGCTTCTCTTAGCTGATTGGCATCAGCTGTTTGCAATATGCTTCACAATGACTGGCTCATTCACAGCTGTGGCTGGTAACATCCAATCAAATTCTCCAGGCAGGAGAGATGCAAGACTAAAATGTTGTAATGGAAGCTCCTGTAGAGTTTTTTCTACTGACCTTGTCCCCTCAGTCCCTAAGACAAGTATGCACTTGGCAGGTCAGAGCACAAGTAACACAAGTTAACGTAGCCAACTGAAATACGTAGGCATTAACATAAACACTGTGGCAGCCACTGGAAAAACAAGAAGTACAGCTGGACATCCACATCTGTCTTAACTAGGAACTCTATAAACTCTTAAGCAGCAGCCAGTGCCAACACAATGTAAACCAGCATCCATCTTTTTGCCTGCAGTACAAACAAACACATAAATGGGAACCATTTTAGCCTGCAGCCCTAAAGTAATCATTTTTTAAGACTGTAGTACCAACAAATGTGTGCTGCAACAACTTCAAACATGCAACAAACCTAAGCAAGATCAAGCCCCTCTGAAATGAAGCCAGTCAGTTCAAGGGAGACTGTATTCACTTCTAGACTAGGATTTGACATCTCCATGGTCAAAGTCAGTACAGTATACTATAACCTGTGAATAAGCCTGTCTCCAATTAGAAATCACTGGCAAACGCAAAAACAAATCGCTAAAGGCTTGTATAGAAAGAAAAACACCCTTCTATAAAGTAGCTCCTTTACTGGGAATATGGCAGAATCAAACTTTTTTGGGTAAATGTACCTGAGCAAGGAAATGCAGTGTATTTTACTAAAGATGAAACACCACAATGGCCAACAAGACCATTCATCTCTGAATGTTAGTGGTGGCATGCCAGCTCAATGGTGCTGAAGTGAAGCTTTATGGGGACCAGCTGCTCTATCATGTCTCCAGAAAACAACCAATGCTCACCCGTCCACCCATGTGGAGTTATTCTGCTCTGAGTTCAACTTGATTTACATGCTTGTACAGCTATGCAATTTATGCTGCAATGTATCTTCCAATATATATATATATATATGGATGCATATGTTACTGTGATCATTATACTATTTGCTGAGGCTATGTAGGCCAATAAATCCTGTTAAAAAGCAAAGATATTGATATTGGACCGGCACTACAAAGTCCATTGAGACTTAAAACTACAATAATAGTAGTATATTTCATTAAGTTCCCTAATGGTCAGTTACTATGTTTTCCTCTATATGTGCATGGCTGGGTTATCTGGTACTGAATTTCCATCCCAGTCTGATCCTTTGTAACTGTCTTCCTCTTGCCAGCTCTGTTCTTTGTCTTCTTCTTTCAAATGCCTTGCAGAAGTTACTAATGTTTTGCTCTGCCTCCATCCTTACATTCCTTGACCTCTTCCTCCCTTAATTCTGAGGCCACCTCTTCCATCAGAGCTGTTCCTCTTCTGCCTGCCATTCCACTTTTCCATACCTCCATTCCTCCCCTTTTCAAAACTTCTATCCTCCTCTTATTCCATGGATCATTCCCTCCCTATGTTCAGCGCAGTTACAGACAGGGACTAATCCTCCGTCTATGTTCACCTTGGACCTCCCTTCTCCGTCTCTCCCTTACAGTTTTCAGAGAGGACCTCATCTAGTGTGGTCCAAGGTCTATAAATCAGGAGGCTGTGTCAGTACATTATGGCATTGAATCATAGTAAAGCACGCAACTTAATTAAGCCGTATGCTAGCTTTCAGAAAGACAAGTGTGCCTCAGTGGGTAAAAAATTCTAGACCAGTTGGTGGTCAAATAGTGTAATTGTGTGAGTTGTTATTCAGTCTGTATCGTATAGTCGGTTGTTATGTTGTTATGTTTCCTTCATTAATAGTGTGCATAATTCTTCCAGCAACTATTCTACCAGAGAATAGTGCTCCACCTCCCTTCATCCCTCTCTCTACCTTTTCTGATAGAGCTTCCTCCAGTGTGGTCAGCGCTGTGTCTGTGTTGCTGGAGTCAGTCTGAAGGCCTTGGACCCTTTCCTTCAACCCAGCCAACTGTTTGTCCTTATCCTTTAACTGCTCCAACAGGTTCTCAATCTGGAGAAAGATGGACAGAGACAGAGAAACAGGGGAGCTGAGGTTAGTCGCATGTTGATGTGAAACAAGCGTTATGACAGAAAGGTTTAGACCAAACCTGAAAAGTTTAGGAGCATTCGTGCAAAGTACACAACTGGACTATTGTGACTGGAGACCTTGCGGTACCAAAGTACCACAAAAACAGTAATTATCCCATTGACCGCCGATTCATCGAGATGATGAATCTAGACACTGAATAGTGTGCTCAGCCTCTGGCTGCATTCTCCAATTTCCTGCTGTAATGTCTTCCATTCATGCCCGGCATCTTAAAGATGAGCAGCAATGAAAGTCTCCACTCTACGGCTCGGGTCAAGACAATTATGGTTGGATCCCTGAAGAAAAAATAAGTTAGACTCCGTGGAGGAGTGTAAACAACAAAGCCATTGGATGGTGTTACTAAATCAGCTTTAGTGTTTAGTAGAGTTCATTCAGCCCATTGGCTTCTGGGACGATGTCTCTGCATCTGCCTTTCTGCGGCTAACCTCATGTCAGTAAAGTGGTGGTGCAATAGCCAATTGATGTGTTCAAAAGCCTTTATCTGATGAACATCCGCAAAACAGAAAAGAAACACACAAAGACACATCCACAGCCACACACACAGGCGCACACACAAACATAAAACGCTCCGAGCTGTACCATCCAAAACACTAGCAGATGCAGCTGGGGCAGGGCACAGTGCAATGCAATGAGACTCCAGAGGTCTACAAATTAGTTACAAAGGGAAAGCACATGTGATGACAGGACATGGTGACATGGTGACTTATAATTTCCACAAGCACACCACTCTACATTCCATTGAATTGGAATTAATGTCATCTTGATTAAAAAAAAATGTAGTTCAATTTGAAAAGTTGATGGACTCCCTTAGATCCCCTGAGACCTATAAACTGGCATAGAGCATATATTTCCCTGTCTCCAACTCTTCTTTAGTGTTTGATCTACATACAGACAAAGCACCATTCACTCACTGCTGCAAAGCATTAATTCCACATTTGACCCAATTGGTCTTTTCTCAGCTCAGGGCTTGAATTGTACAAAGGAAAGGCACATGCAATGAAAGGAATTCATTATTTAATGAATATGAGAATCCAATAAAATAAAGAAAAGCACTTCAGGCCATCAAGAGACCACAATGTAACTGAGATGGTGACAGGCTAGAAAATGTCCAGTGGGTGGGAGGGGGGGTTAATCTGCATTCCCGTCATGGGTACATAGATAGATAATGTCCAAATCTCCAAAGCTATTTTACAAATGAATCCAATTAGACTTCAGACTTTGGTGTTCTCTTCTCCCTGGAGGGCAAGAGCAAAGATTGTAAGGACCCATCTTGGTTTTGGCAATGGGGAGAAAGTGGCAAGAGGGGAAGGGAAAAAGCAGCCAGGACCCTTCAGCAGATCTTGATCGGTTAATGACCGCCATTATACAGCCAAGCTCAAAGCTCTGATAGGCCAGTCCACAAGCAATAGGGACATCAAACCCTTCAGGGAATGATGGGAAAGCTTCACACTCCCAAAGTCAGATACAATTCCCAGCAATTCATGATTGCCATGGGTGTGTTAGAAGGGATTTTAGGGTTGATAATGTGTGAGAGAAAAAGAGGCATGGTGATTATTCTCTTATGTTTCTCTCAATTTAAGTGACAGAGCTGAAGAGGTACTTTTCACTTACTTTCCACGGGACGTGGCCACTTAAAGCTAGACACATAACATTCCCGGTCTCCACATCATGAAGCACCAATGATTCCTCACAGATTAAACAAGACTCACACTCCACACGCATTAAACACAAGATGAAGTACAAACAAACCAAACATGGTTTTGGCCTCTAGTTGTAGCAGCTCGGTAGCTTCGACATACCTTGTTAAAATAAACAGTAAAATAGTAAATACCCAACGAAAAATATACATTTGCACTCATGCACACCCTAGCTCCCCTTCCCTATGGGCACCACATAGCCCTATTTTAGGTCAAATTGAGCATGTTGCCCCTGGTCTTAGATAAATGATTACATTCTTTACCAGGCTTCAGTTTGCTTTGGCCTGGTCCCACAAAACAACAACCACTCGATGAAATATTTAGCCACGTTGCTCGGCCTTCTGTGAAATTGTGCAGAAAAAACGTTGACCAGAACTCAAACGTTGTATCGAGGAGTCACGTGAGTCATGGCTATGGGAAAGAGGGCAAGGAATTCTGTCATAATTCGCAAAGTCAAACCATATTCTCCAAAGAGAAATGCCTTTTGTTGACAGGCGAGGTCCAGGGCAGCCGTATGCCTTTCTGGGAGAGAGGGGGGCCAGTAGCTCGATCGTTATGAGAGCAGCAGTCATTTTATCTCTCAGTGTTTGAGGCTACCTCAAACTATACTCCCGCATCTCTCTCTCTTACACACACTTACACACAGGCTTTTATCATTAAACCACTGTGCACATGTCATCCCACTCTCCAACCACACACGCCTCCCGCTGAAGCAGACCACCTACATTAGGCCGCTACATGACTCTTTGGGCCAGGCACAGTGAGTGTGTATCCTCCTGAGAAACCATGACGTCTGTCTCAGTCGTCTCCCACACACATGGCTCCCCACTGTTTACAGCTATACTGTTTTGAGTCTGATAACTGTATCAACAAGCTGATAGGATGGGACCAGGTTCTCCTTACATGTGTTAATGCATGCTGTTTACTGACCTTTTGCAAAATAGTAGTTAATAAATCAACTAATCATTGACATAATTATGTAAAAACAAAAACTAGAGTTACAAACATTCAAGTTGCAGTTTACATCCATGTATGCCAAAAATGTCATCACATTTGTGTGAAATTGTCTTAATTGGCATATTACATTTTATTTATGGACAAAAATTACCTTTGACCATCAAATTCTATTCAGTTCATCCTTGAGTCCAAGTGGACATTTGTGCCAAATTTGAAGATTTGAAGACATTTCCTCCAGGCGTTCCTCAGATATTGTGTTCAAGAAAATGGGACTGACGGACAACCCCAAAACATAATGCCTCTGGCCACGGCTATCTGTTGTGGTGGCGTTAACTATTATTAACTTAGTGGTGCTGATACACTCAATTTGTTTTTTGACATATCCACTTGTTGTTAAAACCAGTGGGTTGAAAGTGCACTGTGATATTGTCATCAGTGAAACAAAGCATAATTAAATATGGCATAAATGTATTCACAATTAACAATATTTGTGTGAGAGGAGGAATTGGAAAAGTATGAAACAGTGGCACCATGCATTTGTGTAAAGCTAACACGTTGACATGTCAATGAAACCCTTTTGATTCTGTTTAGTGGGCTTTGATATCCGTTGGGAATATTGCTGTTGCATTGCTGTTGCCGTCTGTAGTGTATGATCATGATTAGGACAAGCTGAGTTCTATGTAATGGGAGAGAAGTTAGTGAACCAGTATCAGGCCTTGTGTTTCTGGCAACAATCCTAATCTAAAAGCAGCTTCTTCCGCAGCAGAACCACAAACCCGGTCGACCCGTCTGTCTTCCATCCAAACTAAGAACTAGAACTCCGTGGCCTCCAGATGAATCATTTCTGCAGGACACAAAGGAGACCAGCGTGGAGCATGACCACCATAAAAATACAATCGTTGTATTTTTAAATCTCTTTTGGACCAATAAAAATACCAAACAATAATTGGTCGCCCTTTCTGAATGGCAACTCATTTCTCTGCACTTGTCATCACCTCTGAAAATATGACAGGGACAGTTGTAAAAACCCTGGCACTGATATGGTACGCATGTGCACACACACACAGCCACACATAAATACACAGAGGGATAATAACCACAAACTGAACAATATGTAGTAATACAGTGTGCAATTTCCCAGAGAAACAGTCCGACAGAAACACTATGAAAGACTACACACTGGAAATGTCATTCTGCTACTTAAAGTACTCCACAATCACATAATACAACCCAAATAAAGCATGTAAATTTCAAACTGTGTGAGGTTATGTGTGTGAGTGTACTCAAACATGTACACCTGCATACTGTTTCCATCTCCTGCCTTCACAGCTTGTTAATTCCCAGATTAATAAAGGATGTCCTACTGCTTCTGAGCACTCAGATGTGGTTCTTCAAAGAGAAACACAGTTTGTTCTTGAAGTTGAGGGAAGATAGTGACCTTTGCAGTGTGAGGAGGGTGTGCACTTCCTTTAACCCCTGTCCCACCACCAACCCTTCCCTGCCTGTGAAGAAGAGCAACACAGGAAGACTGAGGAGATGCTGATACTGTGTGAACTGGCGCCCCCATGTGGCAGGTTCTGCACGAGGCTCATTTAAGCACTTGTGACAACTCCAGAGTTAATTTAAAATGAAACATGTTGTCTTTACGGAGCGAGGTAAAACAGAAGAGACACTGTCCTCTCTAGTAGAACAGTCTCCCTGACCACCTAAGGGCAACTCAGACACTGAACTCTTTTAAGACTGGCCTAAAAACCTTTTTATTCAAGAAGGCTTTTTTTACCTTGAGTTAATTTGTTGTCAGCTATTCATTTTTTTTTTTTTATGGGTTGCTTTAACTGTGTTTTAACTGTTTTATTTGTTTTTACTATATATGTGTGGCACTCTGAGATTCGTTTGAAGGAAGAGTGTGAAAAAAATGAAATGCATTATTATTATTATTATTATAAGTACCAGAATTGAGGAAGACAGTCACCTTCTAAACACTACCCCATTATGAATGTTCTTGAATGAGAATAGACGCTTGGCAAGAAACTTAAATGAACTCCGCTACTGGAAGAGAACGGCCAGTATTTACTCACAGCTCGGAAGTCTCTACCAGATCTCTGTGGACCGTTGAGCCGACTGACTGAATGTACAAAAGAGGACAACGTGACCCAGAGCCCCCTACAGCAGAAAATGACACCTTTCCCCTATTCCCCTTGAATGACCTTTCTGGTGTCACGCTGCTTTGCTGGAGGAGTCATTACTCATCTGTTATCGACCAGAACGACGGAGCAAAATGACTTCAGAAGACGAGTGGTGCCCGAGAGAGGGAGGAAGAGAAGGGAGGGTCGAGAAGCACGATGCTCAGGTTCTGAAATCATCCACACATTTCTAAACAAGGAAAAGTGGAGCTCGTGGGGTTTTTTTTCTTCCAAACTAGAACAGAAAAGAGAGTTCCCCCCTGATGAAAGAATGAAAAAACATGTCTGTGCTTTTTTTTCATCTGTTGGCTACTTGTCTGCAGAAGAGGGCTGGGCACATTTAAAACATGTATGCATCATGCCACAGTGTACCTGCATGTCTCTCTATATCTGCTGTGCTGTTCTCTACCAAATATCTTCTGCATCCAAACCAAAAAGGATCATGCAGAGGCAGGATCAAGTGGAACTAGGAGCAAACGAAAGAGACATCATTTCCTAAGGGTATCACGAGAATTACAACTGATGCCTGTGACTCTCACAGCAGCTGCCTCTCCATTGCCCCGACATTCATTCTGCTCCTAACCACCAGCGCCTGTTTAGAAATACAAAGGTGCTCTGTGTCCATTAACAACACACACATACACACACTCGCTCATTTGAATGCAGGCGCACAGGCATATAAACATACACACACCTTATGACTACAGAGAAACAAGCGTACAGCGATGAATACACATGATAAGCCTCATCTATCAATATTCATCAATGTGTTATAATTGACTTGTATTATTTTACAAACTTGCAACTTTCCTGTATTTTGTCAGCATGCATACAAGGAGGAATCTCTCATTCCTAAATTGGAAGTGATCTTAGTTATAAATTAATAACTTTAGTACAAAGTTTTCTCCTGAACAAAGGTTATAAATTTACAACAAATTATAGATTGCATTCATACAATTCCATGGAAAGATTTGAAACAATATTGGCATGACATAAACCTTGAAATCAAAAATAAAATAACAGACAGAATATCAGGAGGGAGCCAAGGAGTTGAACAGATGATTGTAGCTGCTATCATCAGAAATGGGATAAGGGGAGAGTTTACTAAACTATTTTTATATTGTATAATACCTGTACTGTCGATAACCAGGAAAGCAGCCCCTACCTTAGTCACTCAAAAACACTCCTGCACAGATTAAGTTCGGTAAAAAAAAAAAAAGCTATTTAGAAAGCAATAATTATCTTACATACATAAATGCCTCATCAGAAACCTAAAATGTAAAAACCATTTGCATTTAACCATTACTGAGTACAAAAACTGGTTGGAAAATTCCCCTTTTATCAAAAAAATGTTGGTCCAATGTCCAAAAGAGTCTAGAAACTTTTTATGGTTACTGAAACACAAATATTTAAGTAGCTTGATAAATAGGCCTAATGTTTAAACACATTTACATATACACTCACGTACACAAACAGGAAACCATATCTCGTTGTCTAATGTTGTACATCCGTTGTAACATTTGGCTTATTCTGAACATACAATACGGATCTCTGAGGAATACACACACACACACATAGAGAGAGAGAGAGAGAGAGAGAGATTATTATCATGAATGTCAGGGTAGCCCTTACACGTATGACGAGTAGGCATCCTCCCCCTCTACCCACACATTCCTCCAGAAAGTAATTCACACAGAGACCCTCCACTGCATTCATACATATCAAATAGAGACCAACACACAGACACATCAAGGCCCACATATGTACACTTACACACACACACACACACACACAGAGATGTAGAAACGCACACAGAGAATGATCCAGCGAGAAAGACGAAGCAAGTGTAGTTTCATTGTAATTTTTTCTGGTTGACCGCAGAGCAAAACGAGACTCCTGCACACTCCAGAGCTGTTCAATGAAGACAGATTGCACTTGTGCAAGCTGAGCTGTACGTGAGTGTGAGTGTGTCTGTGTGTTTGCCGGCCAAGTTGATCCACGTCCATGCTCTTTAGGCTCAAGACCCTATCTTTGCCCCCCTCAGCTGCGGAATGCTGCAGTGATTGCTGGGTAATTACCCTGACGCTTCATTCCTTTGCTCCCAGCACCATTAGTATTAATTCTTTTCTTTTTCTCCTCTTTGGAGAAGGGGAATGGGAGGCCTTTGATCTACAAGAGAGGGAGAGTGAAAAGGAGAGAGAGAGAGCGAGAGAGAGGAAGAAAGAGAGAAAGAAAGAAAAAAGAAATTACATGTGGCCACCCGGCGGGGACCACAGCAGCTGTGTGTGTGTGTGTCAACCTGTAGCTTCTGACCCCGGCACACTTTACAGTGATCTGGTCAGACAGGTCAAATACACCATGCAGTCCTACAGTTCAACTGAGAGACTGTGACCCACTTCAGGCGAAAATTGAAGTGCCAGCCTCAGATCTTAGAGTATGAAATATGTACACTTGACTGCCAACAGGTTAGGTCGAAACAGGTCAGACTGAGTTATGGCTTGTGTCATCATCAGGATACAGTCAGGTTTAGGTTCTTCATCAAGTGGGAGAGTCATCATGATTTCTTCAACTGCAGTGCACGTGTTGTGGTCAGGAAGAAGACAGACTTGAATAGCTGGAGCCTGACATATGGCCCGACACTGGGTTTGTCTTGACTGATGTGTGGCCTGACTCCAATCAGCCAGCCTGAGGCTCTCACCATTAACCCCGGCTGATTGCTGATAGGAGCAGAAGGGGGATACAGGGGGACCTATCACAGGCTGTTTACCGGAACCTCCCCAGCTCCAACGGGCTTATCTGTAACCATGTCTCTCCGCTGTGATTGGTCAGATGGAATCCATTAGGATGAAAGGCATTGGTGGCCCCATCACAAGATCTATCAAGATCACACACGCTCACACGCAGAAACGTACACGTACAGTAGAGAGTTATAGGATCTCTGAGAAATACAGCTGTTCCACACACACAATTACTCAACTGGAGTACTGACAATCTGTCCTACAGTGTTAGGTTAAGTATGGTATTCACGGTTCTGATCTGTAGAGTCAGGTGCAATAAACATTATAAATGATAAGTCTTATATTCAAGCTATGCACCTCTACTTTACAAACAGTATTAGTAGTAGTATCATTAGTTAGCGCTGGGTTTCTTTTGGAATTTTTCAAAACAAGTACTTGAGTCCTGGATAGACTGGCGACTTATCCAGGGTGTACCCTGCCTTCGCCCAATGACAGCTGGGATCGGCTCCAGCGCCCCGCGACCCTAAAGAGGATAAGCGGTTCAGATAATGGATGGATGGAAGTACTTGAGTTTCAGTAACTCATATGTTTTTCAATACTGTTTTACTTTCTATCAACATGCAGCACTTCCCCTAAATATGAATATGCATCCAACTCAAACGTACCAGTGTTGTTTTGGGGAAGAGTGTAAAACATGAGGGAAGAAGAAGTGAAAAGAGAGGTTTATTGGGAAAACATAGTTTCAATATATCTGCATGGGTAGTGTTCTCAAACTATTAGGACGTTAACAGAAAACGGTCATTTGCCGTATGCATGTGTTAATTCAACAAGGGATGTGAGTGTATTTAAACAATAATACAGCCTATTAAAATTATGAAAAATGGAAAGAGAGAAGAGCAAATGCTCCAAAAGAAAGTTCAAAGTGCGTGTGTGTGTGCGTGTGTGTCTGCATGTGCGTGTGTGTGTGTGTGTGTGTGTGTGTGTAGGGGGCTGGGAGGGACAGGTAATGTTGAAGGCCAGGGAACATCTCTATTTATCTTTATATCACTCTCTCCCGCTCTCTCTACTTTTCTTCACAATCAAAGGCCTCGCCGTGCTGATGACACTAGACTAGAGCAAGTGCTGAAAGAGTCTGGCTGAGGGTGCTCTGAAACAGAGCTGGGTTCCCCTGAGAAAGTCTAGGGGATACCTGCTAGACACTATTATAACGAACAGAGACCCTTGTGTACAAGGTATCCTTCTGTATGGACACACACACACACACACACACACAAACATGCACACATATGCCCGATGTGGCCCAAGCAGACGTAATCAAATCTCCCTGTCTGTGGTTGCTATAGGGAGAGAACATGATAGGGGATAGTATACTTCCATGCACACAGCCAGCCTTTTTAAAAGCATGAATATGGATTGAGACGACCACAATGTTTGAACATGAATAACACATGTATGCCCAAACCACACCACAACCGGCTCTGCGTGTGTACCTCCCACACCCCTGCCCCCGCAGCGAAAGAAGAAGAAAAAAATGAACGAAAATGAAGAAAATAAATAAATAAATGCATCATTATGCATTGGTCATGGTCTTGTAGACCAAGGGCTCGAACAGAGCTCCCACTGTTCTGATTGTGATACGTAAGACTGAAAATGCCGGCACAAACCTAGCATATGCATTTTTTCGTTTTTCATTTATTCGTTCCTCATTATTTTTTTGTTAAATTCAGCCTCTAACTATTAGGATCAATGTAGGGATCAAACTACAGCAATGACATCATGGTACCATGATATAAGTCATGGTGACTGTCCATGGAGAGGCCTCTAGGAAAAGATTAAAATCCTCATAATCTCCCGAGACAGAAAATAGGGCACAAGTGATATATGCTGCAAATTAAGATGCAGTGGTGCGCTACAATAATTTCAAAAGTCTGGTCAATCTGTGACTCATCTACCCCTCAGCCTCGGAGTCATTTCTCCAGTATGTAAAGTGTCACTGGCTATATTAAAGAATTGATTACCAAGGGGCTAAAGAAGGGCACTTTACCATGCCGTAGTTCCACACTGCAAACGCAGCTGACCTTTAACCCTCATTCTACCGCCACAAGAATCAACAACATCAAAGCAAAACTAATGTATTTTCAAAACATTATAGTTATGTAACTAATCTTAAGAAAGATCCAAACAAAAATAGCCAGAGCACATGAGGAAATCTGTCTCTGCTTCATCTGTTACCATCTCCTTCAAAATGACTGACAAAGTGTAAAAAACTGTATTGGGTGCTTTTGACTGGAGTCCCCCAGGAACTCAATACATTTTTTAAAGACAAATTAAAACATGAAGAGAAATCAATCATTAGGAACTAATTGTTGGAGAGTTAAGCACCTGTGAGATAAGACTTAAAGTGTACTTCTGGGGTCTGCAGGGAGGATGAGGATTCAACTTCAAACTGTAACAAATATTTGTGTGTTTCACTGAAGTACTCTAATTTATATGTATAGTACATGAAGTTGTCAGTGGACAATACTTCTTCAGAAACCTCTAAACTTGTTGAAGGTGGCTAAATCTAAAAGAAAGAAAGCTCTTTCAATCAGGATGTAAAACTAAAATAAATGAAAAGAAAAAGTATACTAAAAACTGAACGACTCAAAACCTCCAAAACAACAGTAGAAACGTATTTCCATTTGGTTTTACGCCCCCATAAAAATCCAACAGACAGTTGTTGCTCTTAGCTTACCAAATGTGAATTCCTTATGACCGGAAAGAACGCAAGTTTGCATCCACACATACACACACATTCACACACACAAAACAAAAAACCCATTATGTCACACCAGTTGATCTGTCATCAGCATGAACACTCTGTGTGGAGGGGAATTGGACCCGTTGGTAGTGAAGATAGAGAGCTCGTCGTAATAACACAGATGCATCATCTTAACCCTGAAAGCTCTCCAGGAGGAGGACACGTTTGTGTGCTTGAGTGTCTGGTTTAGATATTGACTCTTTTCATCAGGGGGGCCTATGAACTGTGTTTAGTTGACTCATTCAGAGCTGACAATTTTATGAGGTGGAGGACAGCCACTCAATGGACTTTTAAGTGATCAGGCTCAGCCATGACATAAGATGTTTTTTTACAATTGGAATCCAATGACTTACAGTCTGAAACCGGGAAGGAAACAAGTTAGGCTAGAACTCTACATTCCTGTCTTTCCCCTTGTATACAGATTTATTTTGTTGTGTCCTTGAAAAGGCACATAAAAAGTACTTCCAATGAATGCTTAGTCAAAACTTGCTCCAATGTTCACTAAAACTTCTATATTAATATCTCTCTGTCTATATAACATCTTCCTCCAGAAACAATGTCTTGCTTACTCTGGATAATCCACAGACCTCAATTGTTTTTATTGATATATTCATGTACTGAAGAAAGAATATAAATATAGAATGTAAACAGTTGAACAACACTTCAGTGCCCTGCTGTTGTACGACTGTTTTAAGGTATTTCTTGGCATTTTGCCTTTAATGGAAAGCTGATAGTATTGAGATAAGGGTATAAAATGAAACAAAGGTCCTGCAGCTGAAATTGAGCCTTAGACTTTGCAAAAATGTGGTATGCACCTTAACCATTTGGTTACTGGAAGCTCTGAGTATGTTTTGTACATAGTCATCACCTGGAAGTTTTGAGTCATTCTGTATCTGTATCTCTCCACTATCTCTGGGTACAGCTATAACCCCACACAACTGTAATATAGCTGAGGAGTGTGGAAAGGGAATCAAACTGTATAAAGTTTATCATACTTTAGCAAACACGATCATGCATTCATTCAGAAAACAAATATTTATGTTTGCTGTTGATAATCTATTATAAATTATTATATTCATATACACATATACAATGTATGCACACATATGTATATACATATGTTTGAGTGAAATAGAGCTCTGCCTTGCTTGAAGTAGAGAGTCTGTTATGTTGAGAGATAATTACTGCTTGAAATGTGATGCATTGAATTTAGAATTTGGAATTTGGAACACTTGGAAATGTTAACTATCAATAAACGTCTATTCTGATTTTCCATCGATTGAAGTCCAACAAGTTCTTTTGACCCCAGAAAAAAACAATTAAACACTCCCAAAAATATAAAATGTATTGATTTTTTTTTTTCACAACATAATTGCCAGTCAATAATTAGAAGACTAATTGTTAATTTCAGTTCAGATCAAGGCATCAATGTTATGTGATATCATGCAATTCTAGCTCACTTACTTGATGGTCGACCGATAGATGTTGTCACCACACAATTTGCATACAATAGTGCAACTTCATTAAGTGTTCCAACATTTTCAAAATCAAAATAGGGCTACATGTGTGATTTTTAGAGTTTTGCATATTTCCTCGATATTTTTGACAAAACAAGAATTGCATTGGGTAGCATGTGGTATCACAGGGTTTTCTCCCTTCAATACACTACCAGCCTATGAATGTCAAAATGATTCATTAATATGTCGACAGGAAAGCCCAGATCTGCTAACTGCAAAGCTAAATTAAGCTACTAAACCGAGCTACGCATTCAAGGCAGCCTCAACACATTTGATTTGCTGGATGTAGGATCAGTGTCTTTGCTAAAGTTACTTTGCTTGAGTCAGGAAATACACCCTTGTCATTTAGATTTGTGTTTGAGGAGGATTTTGTGCTGCCTGCGAAGACTTCAAACACACACAGAGCTTGACCGTGCATTTTATAATAATCCAGCAGTAATTTAGAGAGTATGAAGCCCAGAAAGGAAACTAGATTTGACTCCATAGCTCCAGTTCTGCTTTTCCCATGTGACACAGCACTGTAAGTTATAGCCCCCAGGGACTGTTGGGAAATAGGAAGTTTGTAAAACCAATCAGATCGTGGTCCGTGTATACAGTATGGCTAATGGTGTCACCAGTGGAGGTGGCCAGCCAGCCACGCCCACCTCATCAGACTCACTCCATTCACCTGCACCCACAGCGGGTTCCAGTTGTCCATAATCAGACCTGTACTTAACCATCACTCTCACTCTCCTTCTCTGCCAGATTGTTTCGATGCTTACTCCAAACCTTCCAGCGTACCTCCCTGATTACCCGAAGCCGACCTTGCCTGTTCTCGACTACCCGACTCGCCTAATCCTCGTCTGTCCCGTGCTGAGATCCGAAGTCCCGGTGCCGACCCTCGCCTGTCCCTCACTATCCGTATTGCTCTCTGTACCATCTGTGTTGTTTGTGATACTACACACAAGTAAAGTTCACGTTCCTGATCTACGTTGCTCGTGTCCTGTGTTCTGCACCTGGGTTCTACTCTCACCCGTGATAGAACAATCTGGCCATAACATGAACCCAGCAGGATCCCGGTTCGAGCAGATCGAGGCGGTACTCACGCAGCAGCAGCAGCAGATCGAGGCGGTTCTCGCACAGCAGCGGCAGCAGATCGAGGCGGTGTTAGAAAATAATGATTTTTAGTGCTCCTAGTGAGAGCTAGAGAGTTTACATTGGAGGGTCAAGACAAATAAATAACTCTGTATGGATTATCAAATATTGAATGGATGACACTGTATGTACTACACAAATGTATTAATTAGAATTATGAAATGTATTGAGTGATTGTGGAAGGAATCCTGAAAACATCAGGAGCCCACAAACAGTTACGCAGCCTGAAGATTGGAGCAGATAGATAAGGAGGACATGCTCAAGAATGTGAGAGGGGGTTTGAGTTGACCAACACCTAAAAGGATGAGGTCTTGTCCAATCAATGGACTGGAAGAGAGACTAGCCAGAGGAAGGGGGGCTGACCCCAAACCTGGCAAAGCTGAGACATTTTGAGAACATCAGCAGATCTCTGGGTGCCTTCTGCCGGGCAGGTATGTATGGATCTGCTGCCCGGTGGGGGGGGGGGCACTGGATCTCTGTCTCATGGGATTTCTCTCTCCCATGGGATATATTTGTATATATTGTGTAGTTATTAGTGTGATTCATTTTGAAATGCTGTTCATCATCTTTTTATTAAATCAATTTTTATTATAACTTTCTGCATCTGGGACTTCTCTTCACACAACCGCCCAAAGATTTTTGAACTTAACAATTTGGTGATCCCGACGTGATCTTTGTGGTGAGTTGTGGTTGAAGAATAGTGATTTGAACAAAGGACCAGACTTTTCTCTGGGACCCCTTGGATGATCCCTCCTCTCTGCTCACATGAGGCCTCACTAAAAAGGTAATGGCAAGGACCTGTTGATAACCGAACCTTGTTTAGGTAGACCTAGGACAATTTAGTTGTGAGCAGGGGAGGGCTGGTCTGACGAGGTACTAAATTCTTAATGTAAAAATTACATAAGGATAATGTTCGAATAATGAAAGTGGTGCAGCATATAGATGTATGTTGAATGAAAGATGACGTCAGTGTATGTTTGTTGGAAGCTTCGCTGGAGGCAACGGTGCCGTCCGTATGAACTGTGCGAGTGATTGAATGAGAGCACCTCCTTCCTCTTCCTCACTAAGTCCTCTTCTTTTGAGAATATTCATATCAAGCACGTGTATAGTTTGAGTCAGCCAAGTGAATTGACGGGTTGTACTCTAGATAATAGTTTGGGTTGGCCAAGTGAATTGACGGGTCATACTCTATATAATAGTTTGAGTCAATCATGTGAACTGACGGGTTGTACTCTAGTTAATAGTTTGAGTCAATCATGTGAACTGACGGGTTGTACTCTAGTTAATAGTTTGAGTCAATCATGTGAACTGACGGGTTGTACTCTATATAGTTTGGGATAAATAGTTTTTGGGTCAATCATGTGAACTGACGGGTTGTACTCTAAATAATAGTTTTGAGTTGACCAAGTGAATTGACGGGTCATACTCTGTATAATACTTTGAGTTGACCAAGTGAATTGACGGGTTGTACTCTATATAATACTTTGGGTTGGCCAAGTGAATTGACGGGTCATACTCAGTATATAATGCTTTGGGAGACGGCCAAGTGAACTGACGGGTCGTACTCTGTAGCATTGAGACACGGTTGAACATAGAGGGTCGAACGGTCTAACAAAGAGTCATAAAAGGGAGACGGTGTTAAGGGGGAAGGGAACTTAAGAGAGAGAAGCTAGATGAAGTAAGAGTGTGAAATCAAGAGGGAACCTCACCCGGTGAGAATTCTGTTCCATGAGAAATTAATTTGAGATGCAACAGATGTGTCCTAGTGAACTAATAATAAATAAGAATAAGAATAATGATAAAGATGCTTTTAAATATCCTTTCAAGTTGAATAAAAACAAGAATGATTTTAGTGGAAGATTGACAGTCACATGATGTCAATATTTGGTTCATCAGATTGAACAAAGAATAAGAGGGAAAAAGGAAGTGAGAGAAGGATTGTGGGAAGTACAAATGTGGTTGGTTGAGGCGTGGAGACGCAAGTGAGAGACAGGTATGGGAAGGGAGAATTAGAGAGAGGAGAAGGACATCACACACACACACACACACACACACACACACACATACACACACACACATACACACACACACACACACACACACACACACACACACACACACACACACACACACACACACAGATAAGCTGAACAGACTGTTAATTTAGGATGTAAAGCTGTTTAGAACTTTAGAAGTAGAGGGATGTGAAGTGACTTTTTTGAGTGTTTCCGGAGCATGCAGATCAGTCATTCTAGCACCTGAACGTAGAAAACTAAATTGATAGAGCAAAAAGATGATACCATTTGGTGAGAACAGCATTTGTAATCCTAAATCCTTAAACATGACTATAGACAAAAGAACAACAGTTGAAGTTATCTAAGAAACTGTCCAGTAAATCTTAAGCAGAGAGCATATTGGTGACAAAGTTTAGGATGTTTGTTGGCAGGATGAGTACAAGGGGAGAACAAAGCAGCATGATATCAGGAATGTAAGAAGAATTGAGATGCCTTCTTCTGTTATCCCCCGACCATTTGGACCACTTGGGTCGTAAAGAGAAAGACTTGGAATGCACCAAGGGGGGAAGGACCATTCAACTATCATTAGCACATCAACTGCTGTCCGCATATCAAAGAGAGAGCATCCTGGATTCATCACACCTACAGCAAGAAGGTGCATCGGTTGTCTGCAGAAAACTGCATTACTGAGGACTCCTAAGCGGGCACCCATCTCCTCTGTGGTGAAGTCTGGTTACAAAGGGAGGTGAAACCAATAGGGGCACTTGTCTCAACCCAGTGAAGAAATCATCAAACACCCAGAGGCTTAGGGAGTGTCTGTTTATCAAGGGGAGCTCAGTGTTGATTTTAGAAGAAGAAACTGGTTAACAACTAGATATGGAGCCATTTAGACCACGGCTGGGAACATTCCGTTCCGATTGACAATAGCCAAAAGGAATTGTTAATTATACTGTGATGCTGAGAAAGGCGGAGTCTGTAAAATGTTTGGATTTGCCTGTTTTACTTTCATCCTAAGCAACACAGCTCCTGATGGATCAGTGACCGAAGCGCTGACTGGTCTTACAGCATGGAGTCAGAACCTTGCAGAGAATGCTGGGATTGATGATCCCATCACAAGCTGGTTGGGCAGTATGTTTGGAAGATGCATTTCTGTCCATAATAACCTCACTTTGTCTTGCCACCACAGTCGTAATCCCCTGAGGATGCTGCTGCATCCATGGACTTCTGCATAGATTGATTGAAGCTGCATTTAGTAAAAAACATTCAAGGGAATCAATTAAGAGTTGAAGATGAAGAAATAAGCTTTTGATTGATGCATTTGTTTATCAAGGGGGGACATGATTTAGTCTGTAAGTGAATGACGATTATGGGAGTTGTAACAGCAAGTTAAGTTTATGATAATCAGAGAGTGTCTTGCATGATTTTTGTATACTCACTATAAATAGTGAGTAAGGGGGGATTGTTAGAAAATAATGATTTTTAGTGCTCCTAGTGAGAGCTAGAGAGTTTACATTGGAGGGTCAAGACAAATAAATAACTCTGTATGGATTATCAAATATTGAATGGATGACACTGTATGTACTACACAAATGTATTAATTAGAATTATGAAATGTATTGAGTGATTGTGGAAGGAATCCTGAAAACATCAGGAGCCCACAAACAGTTACGCAGCCTGAAGATTGGAGCAGATAGATAAGGAGGACATGCTCAAGAATGTGAGAGGGGGTTTGAGTTGACCAACACCTAAAAGGATGAGGTCTTGTCCAATCAATGGACTGGAAGAGAGACTAGCCAGAGGAAGGGGGGCTGACCCCAAACCTGGCAAAGCTGAGACATTTTGAGAACATCAGCAGATCTCTGGGTGCCTTCTGCCGGGCAGGTATGTATGGATCTGCTGCCCGGTGGGGGGGGGGGGCACTGGATCTCTGTCTCATGGGATTTCTCTCTCCCATGGGATATATTTGTATATATTGTGTAGTTATTAGTGTGATTCATTTTGAAATGCTGTTCATCATCTTTTTATTAAATCAATTTTTATTATAACTTTCTGCATCTGGGACTTCTCTTCACACAACCGCCCAAAGATTTTTGAACTTAACAGCGGCCAACACACTCGCCCGGCAAATGGCGGAGTCTCAGGCGACGGCAGTTTCCGGTCTCTCGGACCAGATACAGCAGCTGCTGGTTTCGTTTCGCCCGGCGGCACGAGAGCCCGTCCCGGCGACACCAGCACCGGAGTCGCCACCGTTTGAGGGGATTTTCGAGCCTCGGGTCGGAAGCCCGGAGCGTTTTGGGGGAGAGCCGGAGCAGTGTAATCCGTTCCTGACTTCCTGTTCTCTGCTGTTCAGCTTACAGCCCCGCACATTCGCCACGGAGAAAGCTCGGGTAGCTTACGTCATTAGCCACCTGACCGGCAGAGCTCTTCGTTGGGGAACGACGGAGTGGGACCGGCGGACCCCGGCGTGCGATTCCTTTGAGGACTTCGCAGAGGAACTTCGGAGGGTGTTCGGCGGGGCCGCGACGCGACCGGAAGCAGGACTGGACTTGCTATCCCTACGTCAGGGGAGCCGATCGGTCACCGACTTCGCGATCGAGTTCCGGATCCGTGCTCGTCGGAGCGACTGGAATGCTCCGGCGCTGCGCGACGTCTATCGATATGGACTGGCGGACTATATCAAGGACGCACTGGTCGCCTATCCTCCGGCGGCGTCAGTGGAGGAGCTGATTGAGTTAACGGAGCGGCTGGACCTCCGCATCCGGTCCCGAGAGGGGGAGCAGCGGCGAACTGCGGGGGACCAGCGCGACCGAGGTCGGGGTCCAGAGGACGGCGCGGAGGCCATGCAGGTGGGACACACCCGGGTTACGTCCCCAAGACGGAGACGACGTCGAGGGGGTAAGTCAGGCCGAGGCCGCGGAAGGTATGAACTTATGAGTACGCAGCATCCAGTAAAGGGACTGGGCCCAGCCGGGACTGGCGACGTCGGGGTGAGCTATGCTAAAGGGGAACCGTCTTTTTCCGTGGTTCGGCCCCGATTCATGGTCAGGCTCGTGCTCCAGGGGGGCGCCCGTACCGTAGCGGTACTCCTGGACTCTGGGGCCGACGCAAACCTCATGTCCCAGAGCCTGGCCGACGAACTGGGCTTAGAGAAGCGCCGACTGGCCACGCCAGTGCCAGCCCGGGCTTTGGATGGGCATCTGTTGGAGATGGTCACCCACCAGACAGCTCCAATACAAATGATAGTCTCGGGCAACCACCAGGAGACCATCCAGTTCCGGCTCTTGTCTGTGTCCAGTGCGCCCCTGATCCTGGGGTATCCATGGTTGCGCCGACACAGCCCGCACCTCGATTGGGCAACGGGGGCGATCCTCAGTTGGGGTGATTCTTGCCATGAGGTTTGTCTGAAGAGGGCGTTCGTACCACTTCAGCCGCCGTCCTCCCAGCTGTGCCCAACGACACTGCAGGTTCCGGACGAGTACCAGGACTACCGGGGGGTATTCAGCAAGGCAAGGGCGACGTCGCTGCCGCCCCATCGGCCGTATGACTGTGCGATTGAGTTGTTGCCAGGTACGTCACCACCCAAGGGCCGTCTGTACTCACTCTCGGGTCCCGAACGGGTGGCCATGGACGCTTACATCAACGAGTCGCTGGCGGCAGGGCTTATCCGACCGTCGTCTTCCCCAGCCGGCGCGGGATTTTTTTTTGTAGAGAAAAAGGATAAGACCCTGCGGCCATGCATTGATTACCGGGGCCTCAATGACATTACGGTCAAGAACCGTCACCCCCTCCCCCTTCTCGCGTCCGCGTTCGAGCTGTTGCAAGGGGCCACCATTTTCACGAAGCTCGACCTCCGGAATGCGTACCATCTTGTCCGAATTCGGGAGGGCGACGAATGGAAGACCGCGTTCAACACTCCGTCGGGTCACTATGAGTATCTGGTGATGCCGTTCGGGCTCACCAACGCCCCAGCTGTGTTCCAGGCCCTGGTCAATGACCTTCTCCGGGACATGATTGATAAATTTGTATTTGTATACCTTGATGATATCCTGATTTTCTCCAGGTCCCGTGAGGAGCATATTCCCCAGGTTCAGGCGGTTCTCCAGCGATTGCTTGAAAACTCCCTCTTCGTAAAGGCTGAGAAGTGTGAGTTCCACCAGACATCCGTCTCGTTCCTGGGGTACATCGTGGCTCCTGGGCAGCTGAAGATGGATCCAGCCAAGGTGGATGCCGTCAAGGAGTGGCCGGTGCCGGAGAGTCGTAAGAAGTTGCAGCAGTTTCTGGGCTTTGCCAATTTTTACAGACGGTTTATCCGAGGATACAGTACTGTTGCCGCGCCCCTCACTGCATTGACTTCCACCAAAGTTGTATTTCAGTGGTCCCCGGAGGCGGAGACGGCGTTCCGGACCCTGAGGGAGCGGTTCAGCTCCGGACCCATTCTTCAGGTTCCCGATCCCGAGAGACAGTTCGTGGTAGAGGTCGACGCCTCGGAGGTGGGGGTGGGGGCCGTGCTGTCGCAGCGCGCGGCCCACGACCAGAAGCTTCACCCTTGTGCCTTTTTCTCCAGGCGCCTATCCCCGGCCGAAAGGAACTACGACATCGGCAACCAGGAGCTGCTGGCAGTAAAGTTGGCACTGGAGGAGTGGAGGCATTGGCTGGAGGGGACCAAGCAACCTTTTCTGGTCTGGACCGACCACAAGAACCTGGAGTATATCCGGTCCACAAAGCGCCTCAACTCCAGGCAGGCACGATGGGCTCTGTTCTTCACCCGTTTCGACTTTTCCCTCTCCTACAGGCCCGGTTCACGGAACGTCAAGCCAGACGCCTTGTCCAGGCAGTTCCAGAAGGATGAGGACGTGGGGAGCCCTGAGACCGTCCTACCGGAGTCCTGTGTCGTGGCAGCCGTGACGTGGGAGATCGAACGGAGGGTAGCAGCAGCGGCGGAGGGTCAACCAGGGCCGAGTGCGTGTCCCGACGGCCGCCTGTTCGTGCCGCCCGCCTTGCGGTCTGAGGTGCTTCAATGGGGGCACGCCTCTAAAGTGGCCTGTCATCCCGGGGCCCAGAGAACCGAGGATCTCCTTCGTCAGCGGTTTTGGTGGCCCACTCTGCAGGAGGACACTCGTGAGTATGTGGGAGCTTGCCAGACCTGTAGCCGGAACAAGACGTCCCGCCGAGCCCCGTCCGGTCTCCTACAGCCTCTGCCAGTGCCGCACCGACCCTGGTCACACATATCGGTGGACTTTGTGACTGGGTTGCCCCCATCGGGGGGCAGTACGGCCGTTCTGACCATCGTGGATCGCTTTTCAAAGATGGCACATTTCGTGGCAATCCCGAAGCTTCCGTCCGCCAGGGAGACCGCCCAGCTGCTGATGGACCATGTGTTTAGGATCCATGGGATTCCGGTGGATGTGGTCTCGGACCGAGGCCCTCAGTTCGCGTCAGTCTTTTGGAGGGAGTTCTGCAGGCTGCTGGGGGCCACCGCCAGTCTGACGTCCGGGTACCATCCTCAGTCGAATGGGCAGACGGAGCGGATGAATCAGGAGATGGAGTCGGCCCTGCGGTGTGTGGCGTCCGAGGATCCGTCGTCATGGGCAAGTCAGCTGGTATGGGTTGAGTACGCCCACAATGCGTTGACCAGCTCCGCCACGGGGATGTCGCCTTTCCAGGCCGCATATGGATACCAGCCCCCCCTTTTCCCGGACCAGGAGAGGGAGGCGTCGTGTCCGTCGGTGCAGGTGTTCCTCCGCCGGTGTCGCCAGACCTGGATCAAGGCTAGGACAGCGCTGCTGAAGGCGGGGGACCGCTACTCCGCCACGGCGAATCAGCACAGATCCCCGGCACCGGAGTATCAGGTGGGCCAGGAGGTGTTGCTGTCGACCCAGGACCTTCCGCTGCAGGTAGAGTCCAGGAAGCTGACGCCCAAGTTTGTGGGGCCGTTTCCCGTAGAGAAGGTCATCAACCCGGTGGCAGTCCGGCTCCGACTACCGCGGGCCATGCGGGTACACCCCACCTTCCACGTCTCCCGGATTAAGCCGGTCAGGGAAAGCCCCTTGGTGCCGGAGGTACCCCCGCCGCCTCCGCCACAGTTCCTAGAGGGAGGTCTGACGTATGAGGTACGGCGGATCATCCGCTCCCGTCGCCGAGGAAGGGGTTTCCAATACCTGGTGGATTGGAAGGGGTACGGTCCCGAGGAGAGGCAATGGGTTCCGGCAAGACACGTCCTGGATCCCGGGCTCATCCGGCGCTTCCATCGGCAGTACCCCGACCAGCCCGGGCCCGGAGGCCGGGCCGGGGATCCCGTTTCAGGAGGAGCAAGGGCGGACCTTTCCAGGGTCCAGGAGGGGGGCTCCCCGGAGGGTGACGGGGTTTCGGGGTCGCCCGAGTACTGACCCACCGTCTGGGTCCGCACGCCCTGGTCATGGACACTGGGGGATGTCAGGAGACACCCCTAGAGGGGGGGGTTCTGTCACCAGTGGAGGTGGCCAGCCAGCCACGCCCACCTCATCAGACTCACTCCATTCACCTGCACCCACAGCGGGTTCCAGTTGTCCATAATCAGACCTGTACTTAACCATCACTCTCACTCTCCTTCTCTGCCAGATTGTTTCGATGCTTACTCCAAACCTTCCAGCGTACCTCCCTGATTACCCGAAGCCGACCTTGCCTGTTCTCGACTACCCGACTCGCCTAATCCTCGTCTGTCCCGTGCTGAGATCCGAAGTCCCGGTGCCGACCCTCGCCTGTCCCTCACTATCCGTATTGCTCTCTGTACCATCTGTGTTGTTTGTGATACTACACACAAGTAAAGTTCACGTTCCTGATCTACGTTGCTCGTGTCCTGTGTTCTGCACCTGGGTTCTACTCTCACCCGTGATAAATGGAGTGAAACACTTGTCAGTTCACAGAGTAAAATAATTGTCCTGATTCTTCCATACGCCAATATTCTGTCAGTCATACTAAATATTGTTGCTGACCATCAACATATCAATGTGGCATGATTATGGATGTTATTAATTAAACGGATAGCATTTACTTTTGTAATGCTATCTGTTAAACTGTTTTTTTTTTTAAAAGGCTGAAAGTAGAATAGCTGGTTCATCTTAAAGGTCAGCCACCTTAAGGGAGCCTGATCCGAGTGTTGTTGCTGACTTCAGGAGGAGTTGAAGCATTAATTCACAGACAAACTGTACACACCCTGCACTGCTACGTTCATCATCCCTAGACATGATAATTGAGGGAAAATACTTTTCAGATTGGGAGTAAGTGTTAGGAGAGGAAGGTGTCCTAGAGAGAAAAGGAGGAGAAAAACAAATAGATGCAGAGGAAGTGGGAGGCTTTCTGCAAAATGACAAATTAAAACATCAATAAATGAGCAGAAACTGGCCAGTGAGAAAGCAGCCATCATGCCAATGACAGGCAGCATAAACCAAAAATCAGCCAACCTAAACTAACTGAGCCAGTGGGGATGAAACTGGCAACAAAAGCTTAGATTGAACTAGTGCAACTGCACACAGCCATGACTCAAATTTGAAACTTCCCACCAAATACCTCCATCTTTAACCATTAAATAAAGTCATAGTTGAAATCACATATAAATGAAATGAGGGGCTTAATTTATCTGCTACAAACAAGCTTAATAAGTGACTCTCATAAAGAGCTATAGGTGAAATCCAAAGGAGAAAAGCACAGTGAGCACATAAAGGTCATCTTTAAGCTTCTCACACAGAAACACCCTGAGGTCACACAGACATCATAATGCATTTGAACATATTCATGCTCACACATCCACATGCATGCACACTGATTCATGGCACTGCATGTGACCTTTTGAACCCTTTTTCTTTAAACTCAGCAAGAGGGAGGCTGGAAGGAGAGTAAGGGAGATCTAATTTGAGGACATGACAGGAAACAAGGAAGTTGAGAGGGGACCTTTATGTGTGTGTAATTGGTCTAAAGAGGAATTGCCAACATGCGCACCACAGGTGGCCACAGGCCTTGTCTAAAAGGCTAACCTTATAAAAGTCATTAAGGCCTCCATGACATGCCGTGCGAGCGTTTGTGCATATGAGTGTGAGGAGGTGTGCATATATAAAGGGATGCGTGTGCTGTCTGGGTTTAGGCCGCGTTTATGTGTGAAGGTATCTTTGTTAACCAAAAGTAATAGAGATCAAAAACACTCTCACAGTGCCAGAGACATGGTCATGTGGCCAGAATAGAAAATGAATTTCCATTATGGTTGGTTAACCAGGAAAAGGCAACTGATATGGTGACAGATGTGGTGACAGAATATCTGCACTTCTTTGTTACTCTGTAAAAGTGATTTAATTCAATGACCAATGGTTTTTACAGGCAAATGTAGATCGGGAAATCAATCAATCAGTCATTGAAAGAGATTTTCTTTTTCTTTGTTGAGTATAACTAAACACAACAGTTATATGTTATCAGGTGATCATTATTTGTAGGTGTGTCACTACATGCAACCCCTGGACTCACTTACCTTCTTCTGCAGGACATTAACCTTCCTCTCCTTGACATCCAGCATGTCCTTCATGTCTCTGATCTCTCCAGTTAGAGTGCTCTTCTCATCGGTCAGGTCCTGCAGCTGCTTGGTCTTCTTGGTCAGGAACTGCTCCTTCTCCTCCAGACGCACTCGCAGAGCATCGACCTAGAAAAGACCAAACAAGAAGTTCAGATAAGCAGATAAAAAGTCAGACAGAAACAAAACAATCTGGATGTGGCTGACATCGTCAGCAAGGGCGCTGCTGTACAACACAAACTATATAGTTACACTAAGAAACAGACAACCAGAGAGAAAAAGGAAAATAGGAGTCAGAGTGGGTAATATAAAACAATATTCATACAGTTTAGCCAGACAGGCAGATGGAAAGGCACGCATATAGGTTGAACATAGTATGTAATAGAAATAGACCAGATTAACTGAAACAGAAACATTTACAAAATATAAAGATATACAAATTTTTTCAGTATGTCACTATTCAGTACCGGAACTGACATTTTTGAACACATTTATTGACATGTGGAAGTAGTTAAAGGTCGTTATGAACCTTCTGTCTGCAACATGAACCACTGTGAACGGATGCAGTGAAAGAGAGAGAGAGAGCAAGAGAGTGGGAGAGACATAACATTTGTTTTCTGAGAGTGCGGTGTGATTGGGCCAGTGCTGCCAAAGATCAGACCGCTCCCACACTTCACACTCACACATTAAAATCCTCCATATCTGGCCACGTGCAATGGGATGAGTGATATCTGAGCTCAGTCCAGAAGGTATTATTGGACATCTATCAGTGTTCTGCTGCACCGCCTACAGTGATCCACACACACGTATACTAAAACACACACACACACGCACGCACACACACACACACATACATACATACACACTCTCAGCTGGCTGTCCTGAACCAACGATGTGGTCCTCTGTTGCTCTTCAACACCTGATTAGATTTCCAGCACTTTTTGCCATGGCGCAGTGAGTGAACCCATTTGAACTTAATTTTAGGTGTGCATGTTTTTTAAATTAATTCATGACACACACACATGCATGCATGCATTATAAGAAAAGAAGTGAGGGTGGTCTAATTAACTAACTAACAAAGCCTCACTTGGAGACAGAGGTGACGTGTGAAACACTTAAAGCACAGGTTCTGTTGTGCGCTCCAGCTCATCTTTCAACTATTTCACAGGTCACTTAAGGTGGAAGGAGCAATGGTGGAAAGTAACATTAATTTACTGACGCACTGTCCCAAAGTACAACTCAAATATTCAATCCACCACACTTTAGAAGAAAATAAGTTACTGATTTGATTTGTTATAGTTACTTGCATATTTAGTTTAAAAACCTACAATTAGCACATCAAATACATGCACTAGTAAAAAATGACTAGCAGTATGAAAAATAGTAAGAATGTCTTCACACAGCTCCAATATTTATATATTTTCTACAAATGAAGTTAAACACTTTTGGAAAAAGGGTTTTAAATGAGAACATTCATGATATCAATACAGTGAGGCAATTATATACATGTTTACTTTTACTTAAAAATCCTGATGTTGACATTACAATATTGCTACTTTCCTAAACACACAACAAACCACAGCAGAAGAAAACAATAATGTGGCAGAAATGGAAAATAACACATATGCTGAGAACACCATCGAGCGGTATGGTGTTGGGCCTGCGTTAGTTCCTTCCTGCCCATATGAGTTTGTGTGAAATGAGAGTACACATTGCAGGCCGAGGACACACAGAGGGCTCCTCTCAAGCAGTAGCATTAGAAAGCAGGCCGGGACCCCCAGGTGTAAGATGGTGAAGTATTTATCTCATATTGCTCCTCTGGCAGACAACCAGAGACTAATACTGAGGCCTGCTCTGTCCTCCCCACTCCACACTAGCACACGCACAAACACAGGACACAAACACACACACACATACACACACACACTAGTGGCACCACTAATCCTTTGTGCGTACAGTATGTTAGCACACGCACATCATCCTGCACCGCACCAATGTGTTTCCACATGCGTGCATGTGCATTAGTGTTGGCCACTGTGTGTATGAGACAGAATAAGGGAAAGACAGAGAATCCCCTCCACTCCAACCCCACCTGGCAAGGAGCAATTTATCAAGAATGTAGCAGAGAGGCCTAACAGGAAATCCCTGCTGTCTCACCTGCACTGGCCCACTAAGCTGTGATAGTACTGTACAGACACCCTGCTAATACCCTCTTAAAGCACTCACCGCTGCCAGGCACACTACACGAAAAACAAAGAGGGAGAGATGGACAGATGAGGAGGGAGGGATGAAAGGATGGAGAGGAGTTAGGGTGAGAGCAAGGGGAGAGTTGAATAAAACACACACCGAACACCCACAATCACCACATACTGCCTTCACAAACACACACACACAGACCAAGTGTTCCCTGTTTTCTGTTATTTTCTATATTTTATTAATTGTACCTTTTTTATCTCATTATTACTTGACCCTTTGGCATTATTTTCTTTGTTACACTCATGCAGATAACTCATATTGATGGGAATTCTTCAGAGCACATTAACACCACTGACATGCTGCTCCTCCACCGGCTCAGACTACGACTCCATCAGCAGGTCTGTAACAGGAAATACTGTATGGCTTTATCAGCTGGAACACATGCTGAGATGATAGACAGCTAACAAGTCAAGGTGATTAACCTCTCACTTCTCCTTCAATTTCCTCTCCAATTTTCCTTTCCCTCTAGTCCTGTTCATCTCAATGTCGCCTTGCAGCAAAACCTCTCACTTTCAAGCCGTCATTTCTACCTCTCTTTCAACACCCCATCCTCCCAGCCATGCTCTATACTCTCCAGGAGTTTTCCTATTGCCGTTTCAAGGTGCAGGGCCTGCGGTGAGACAAAGTGATGAGTCGGTGTGAGAAGTCCCTCAAGTCCTCAAGCCAGGTTGTCTTTGGGACAGGCCCACATTTCTATGACTTTGTAGCTTTGCGCATTTCTGTGTGTTTCCATGTGAGATTGATAATACACAAAGCAGAACTCCTACTCTCTCAAGGACAACTGGGGTACTGATTCTGCTTATGCCTTTAGACACTGGGGCCCACATCCTGTTTTGTTATCAACGCTGTTTTTTTTGGTTTAGTGTATGAGAGAAAGAGTAAGAACGTGAGCGGTGAGGAAATAAAGGGCCAAATGCTGCCCAATTGGACCCAGATCAAATTCAAAAAGAACATTGGAGATTGCATTGAGGCGTTTGAATAGATGGATTAAAAACACATTTTTATCACCCCATCGTCCCCCAAAAACCCCACTTAAGCGTTCCAGCCCCTCACTCAGCACCATATCATTTAAAAAATCACCTTGATATGTTTTCAAGATTCTGTGGTTGCATAACTATTAATTATTTGTAATGTCTGGAATGTGTTTAAACAAATAGTAACAAACTAATAACCACCCTAAAGTGTGCAAGTACACATGCATACAGTATATTCAACAGTTTTCTACATGTATGCATGCATGTACCAGCAATTAAACATGCAGCCATGCACACACACACACATGCATAAACACACTCATTCTCCTTGATTTCCTCTCTCATGCCTGCAATGACAGCCAAATGTGGATTCTGGACACTGGTTAGCAAAGTAAAACAGAGGCTTAAAGAAAACAGCTTCTCTGTTTGTCCTCACCTCCCCTTTTCCTGCCTCACATTTCATCATAAAGGTTTTTCTGGCAGGCAAATCTGCAAAGGTATCAGGCTCAGCGTCGGCTCTGGGCCACAATAGACAACACAGGGATTATATGAGTCGACCACAGTCACAACGGCAGAACTACGAACGACCACAGCAAAGGCCTGGGGATGCACCGATAATTGCATACTCACACACTGACAGTTGCTCTCTCACTCACCCACTTGGGTGCGAGTAGTCGTAGTTTGACCAGAAGTCCACTTCTAATATGATCGCTTATCTCTTGCTCTGGCTCTGACCTTCAATCATGGACACATTAACACACGGACACTATGAATTTCACTCATTCTTTGTCTTTCTGTTCAAATAATGAGTATGAGTGTCACATCAGCTGACAACACCACCATAAAAGTTGTTGAACCCCAAGTGTGGGTCTGCAGTGTATAAATGTCTGAACTCAGCTCTGCTCGGCTGCTGCGGTGCACTAGACACAGCTGTGTGGGCTATTCAGTTCATTGGCTGTATGATGTCCAGCCAGCCTGTATAAATACAGCACCAGGCAGCCATTAGACATAATTTATTTAAAGGCCCATGCTGTGAAATTAATCATCTAAATTTATGAAATAATGTTTGACTAATTTATGTTTGTCTAGCCATTAATGTGGCCAAGTCTGGATCGTATCACTAAAAGGACGAGGGCTCATTTCAAGATGACGCTAGACCACCAGAGAGTCTCCCATATTAGCTATAATCATTAAAATATCTATTTCTATTGAAATATATACATCAAAGAGAATCCAACACACCCTCATATGATAAAGAAAGAAGAGAATGAATGTGGACTGCTGGGTTCAAACAGCCAATTGCTGTTAGTTTTGCTTTCAGTGACTAAAATCTGTCAAAGATTGCTAAAAGGTGAATACAAAAATGGTCAATCCAGTTTATGAAATACACATGTATTAACAGATGGTGAATAAGCAGCTTTTACTGTTGGCACCGATGTGAGAAGAAGCAGTGTTAAAGTATCCATAGTTTCCAGATGAGGCAATAGAAACGTCTAATAGATGTCAAGAGGTCACTGTTGTTTGTGATGTTAGACAGCATGAAGACCAATGTGGGACTTATTTTCATATAAGCTCATTAATGCATGTTGGCATGTATGTACGCAGGTGTGTGTGTGTGTGTGCCTGTGTGTATTTGTGTACACACACACACACACTGTACTTAAAGGCACATGCACACACAGAGGATTCTCTCCACCTGAGCTGGCCGCGCCAGACATGACGACACCGGGGCTGATCTGTGCGGAAATTAAGGACGTTCCCTGTCCTGGGTCTTAGGCTGGATGTCATTTGAGGTGTGTCATCAAAGCCAGGGTTAAGGCAACAGTCAGAGCTCTGATCAGGAATCATATAATAGTCTGATCACCTCAGGGCCGGCTAGGGATAATAAGCGGATATAAATGCCTCACAGCAGGGGCTGTGAGGTGGAGTTTGGGGCAGTCTCATTGTATACTCCGACATCTGTGGATCAAACCATGGCAACACAGCTGTCTGCCCACAGGCTACAGAGGGAACATGGGAAAGCACAGATGTAAAAAAAAAGAAAAGCAAGGGCGCAGACACGAACACACACAGTACTCGCAGAATCCACTAACAAAAGGATCTTTGTCAACAGAATGAATGAGCGTTTTCTGCCAAAGCATGAAAGACAATCATGTCATGCCTTTAGTATTGTACCAGAGGTTGGATATATGACACAGAAAATGTAGGCGACTCCATCACACTAACCTTCACTGCACACATCTGCCCCATTCCCTCGTTCTCCCTCCATCCATCATCATTACCTCCTCCAGCAGAGATGGACACAACACACACACATATGCACGTATAGAGGAAGAGACGCTGCAGGCGTTCCCCCTCATTAACACTTGCTCCTTCTTTGATTATTTTTCCTGATCATTTCCAGTGCTGCACGCCAGTTGCTACATCCTGTTTCCAGGGAATCCATTTCCTGTCAAACCACACTGAACAGTCACTCTGGCAAACATGTGCAGAACAATTGTGGGTCTGCAGTGTACAGTAGGTGCGTGAAATCCGCTTCTGCTTGATCAACAAGTAGAACAGTATCTTGTCATTCTGTTGGTCTGTCTAACAAGCTCATATTGTACAGAAAACTGCTTGAACAAAAGCACAACATTGTTTACAAGAGCACAAAGCCCTTCCTAGATCTAGCCCCTAGCTAGGTCCATCCACCATAGTCTCACAAAATCCTGTGGGAAACACTTAAAACATAATAATAATAATATGGTAATCATACCGTGAAAATCTCCTACTGTTACAACCCAACCAAGGGGTATAAAGAGCTATTTACGTGATATTGATGTTATCACATCGAAATACTTTTAAATCTCAAAAGCAGAAGTCTAACCCAACAGTCATTGATTCATTTCAAATCAAATGTGCTGGATTAGAGAGAAAAGAAAGACACATAATACAAAGAGTATACGCTCTCAGGTCCATACTGTATGACTGCTTCTTCGGATTCAATCATTCTATTGAGAGACCTTCGATCAACAAACTTTGAACCTAAGTGGGAGTGAAACCTCTTGTGTATCCTTGTGGCTCTGCATCTTTGTGTGACTGTGTCTGTGTGCGTGTGTGCGTGTGCACCACAGGTTAAGTGGTCTGAGCTAAGCAGTGTAACCCTGAGGAGAGCGGAGGTCAGAATAAAAGAAAGAAGAGTATTGTCTCTGGCTCTTGCTATCAGCACCTCGCTGCCTACTGGTTAACCATCCGCTGACTGATAGCAGACCAAGCGAAGCCCTAATTTCTCTCTGTGTTTGTGTTTTTGTCAAAATGTGCAAAAATAGAAAACATGGAAAAATCGAGCGCTAAAAGGAACTTCCCAAAGAGCTTCATGTGGGAAAAACCATAACTCAAATTTATCTTGGATGTCCTATTACTTAACGCATAATTTAAACTGCAGTATGCTCGACAACACGAATGACCAAGTTATCATGTGCATATGCATAAATAGCAGTGTGCACACACTTGTGTTTATCAGATCCTTCCGTTTATGCAAGTTTACCTTGTTACCTGTGTAAACCATTAAATATCCCATCTCCATTCTGACCCCTAGAACTTCACTTTATGGCTTTTACACATGGCCTATGAAGAACTTGCGGGGGCTTTATTTTGGACGGCGCCATGTTTTTACTGGGAGCCCCGACCCTTTACTACTCACACTGCATCCCAAACCGCAACGCCCCAGGAACCCAGGAGCATGCTGTTGGGCCTGAGAGTGGTGACCATGGTCAGTCAAGTTCAGATGAGGTCATCTACTATAACTGGTCTGCAAAGGACTCATCACAAGAGGCCCAGGGTTTAAATGTGAAGTTGAACATTAGTGGTCAGCCAAAAAAGGAACTGTTTTCCATTTGCTTGTGCCAACCACCCCACTGTCTTCCTACGTTCGTTAAGTTCTCACCCAAGTTTCATTTTTACATGCACTCCTTCTTGTGGTGGTACCAACAGATGGAGGGCAAGAAAGGATAGAGAAGTAGGCGGTAAAATGAGGGGAGTGAAGACAAATGGAGGGAGATAGTATGAAGGAAGAGAAAATATGAACAGAGGGAGCAAAAGTGAACGAGGCAGAAAGAAAGACAGAGAGTGAGAACCCAGCGGGAGGAGAGCACAGGCAGACTGTAACCAGGTTGAGACCACATCTTTCCTCTGCCTCACTACCTACATGAACCATTAATCAGCAAAGAGAACAAGGAAAGATCAACAAAAACAGTCCAGCAGGGACCACAGCCCAGCGTACCATCGCATCACTCACTGACAAAAGCCCACAGCCCTCTACATCCATCAAGCAACTCTATTCTCTCACTTCTAACTTACTCGCGCCGTCTATCCCTGATTCTTTCCCTCTCCAGATCATTTTTGGGGTATTTTCCTCTTGTTTTCACTATTCATCACTGTCGTTATGGTTGATGTTAGCAAGTCATTTTCAAGTCATTACACCTCAACCTCAAAATCTAGTGGAGGTCTTCTGGCAGGACACACTGCTGACACCGGAGATAAGAGAGAACACCCGATATGTGGCGTCCCATCAGAGAAGTTCAACTGAAATACCACAGACTGTAAAAAGACATGTTGCCACGTCGCAAAGTGTACCTTAAAGGCGTGCTGCTAATAACACCTCTGTTGGCCTTCAGTGAGGAACAACATATCAAACGTTATGTTACTGTGTTATTTATGTGTCTGATTCAGATTTTTACTTTGATTTGGTCTGGAATTCCCCTGTGTTGGTAAGTGGCCACCAACAAAATGGTCGCCTCAAGTGATGAGCATATAAATCAAAGCATATCGACTTTCTGGAAATGTAAATGCTAACTAATATCTGTCAAAGACATTAAATGCAACATGATTTGTTGCATTAAAAATGAAGGTAATAACCCAGATTATGTCTCTCAAGGATTTAGTTACCACTTAAGAAGACAGCAATGACACAAAGAGAATGCCAAGACATGATTTGTGCTCTTTATGTCTTTTCACGAGCATGTCTGCAATGCCTTTTAACCAGTGAGCCACAACACACAGGACCTACTTGTTTTTCTGAAAGTGAGGAGCAGGGTTCAATACAGACAGCAGGAAAAAAGCTCTAACAACCGTCCTACCAGCTGCCGATCAGTCGACACATACAAATAATTTGCTTTCACAAAGTGGAGGATGCACTTGCTCGAGGCGCTCAACAGCCCACATCCCTCTCATGTTATTATTGTATACTGCCTCATAGAGGAGAACACAGCAGATTTAAAATAATGTGCAAACAAACTCGAAAGCCTGTTCTTCCCAATAACCATGTGCTGCATTAGCCTTGTCTAACGAGTAAGCATGCCGTTTATTATTGTTATGCCTACATTTCACTGATGAAAAAATAATACAGTCAGGCATACAATGTTTTAGTCCATCCTTTAGTTACTGTTATTCAATGTCTTGAGAACGGACATTGTGGGCAATTTACCCCAAAGCACACCTGCCAACACACACAATCTGATTTGGCCTCTTTCAGTACAATGTTTATGTTCCTTTTAGAAAACTAAACATAGCGCCAGCACCTGCAAGCCCCTTCACCACTGAGGTTATGGCCTGTTGCTTTGTCGCTGGCTAGTTAAATATGAAGGAAGGTCTCTGATACCGGATCTGCCGGAGTACAATTACGGGCCTGCATTGTTGTGATCAGGGCAAGAGTGACACATACACGTACTATATTAAAGGGTTAAGTTTCCAGAGATGTGGGCAGCCAACTCACAATGCTTACACACGCACATTATTTTCCACATTTTCCAGTTATCCATTTAGAAGCTGTCCTTAACTTTGACTGACAAATAAATACACTTCCATTTTCTCATTCCCTCGCTCACAGTGCCAGCTCTGTTCGCTGACTGGTACCTTCTTAGCCCCATCCTGATGTGAATTACTTTTAGAGACAAGTCTGTGAGATGAAGCTGCTCCTCAGGTCTGGGAGACAAGAGACACCAGTCTGTCTCTGGGGGAGTGGCCTATTGTACCAATCACTGTCATTCGTGATAAGACCTGCCTGGCACACACACAAACACACATACGTATATGGGGAGGGGTATGATGCCCCAGTAGTCATGAGTGAAACGGAAAGGAAATCTGGGGCTCTTTAGGAATTTTAAATGAGATGTAAGCTGAATCAAAGTAAGCAAACTGCTGAAGGGAGATGAAGTAATACTATGAGTAGATGGAAGGAACAGAGGGAGCTCCTAAGAGAATGGCTGTGCTTTATAGCCGAATGACAGTCGGACAGAAGAAGAATGCAGGGCCACGGCTGGCCTCAAGCGCACTCAATATCTTTACTCATCCTCTGGTTTGCCCACTTAGTCCAGGAAACCCTAGATTTTCCCAAGCGGGGGAAAATGCCACTTCAATAGCAGGGAAAACGACTCGAGACCTGACAGTGTACATATTTCGGTGTGTATGTCTTTGCGTGGGTGTGTGACTGTGTGTGTGTGTGTGTGTGTGTTTGCGGTGATCAAGATCGTATCTGTTTACAGCCAGCTGCAGTAGCCTAGAAGTGAGAGGAAGACAAGCTACAGAGCACAGTGATGTACCCAGTGCCCACTGAGCATTAAAATATATGTTATACATCCATCCATCCATCCATTTTCCACCGCTTATCCGGGGTCGGGTCGCGGAGGCAGCAGGTCAAGCAGGCTGACCCAGACTTCTCTCTCACCCGCAACATCTACCAGCTCATTCTGGGGGATCCCGAGGCGTTCCCAGGCCAGCTGGGAGATATAATCCCTCCAGCGTGTCCTGGGTCTTCCCCGGGGCCTCCTACCAGTTGGACGTGCCTGGAAAACCTCTAAAGGGAGGCGTCCTGGAGGCATCCTAATTAGATGCCCGAACCACCTCAGCTGACTCCTTTCGACACGAAGGAGTAGCGGCTCGACTTCAAGCTCCCTCCTGATGTCCGAGCTCCTTACCCTATCTCTAAGGCTGAGCCCGGCCACTCTACGGAGGAAACTCATTTCGGCCGCTTGTATCCGCGACCTCGTTCTTTCGGACACGATCCAAAGCTCGTGACCATAGGTGAGGGTTGGGACGTAGACCGACCAGTAAATTGAGAGCTTTGCCTTTCGGCTCAGCTCCTTCTTCACCAAGACGGCCCGGTGCAACGCCTGTTTTACTGCTGCAGCCGCACCGATACGCCTGTCGATCTCCCGCTCCATTTTACCCTCACTCGTGAACAAGACCCCGAGATACTTGAACTCCTTCGCTTGTGGTAGGCACTCTGTCCCCACCCGTAGGGAGCAATCCACCGGTTTCCGGCAGAGCACCATGGCCTCAGATTTCGTGGTGCTGACTCTCATCCCCGCCGCTTCACACTCGGCTGCAAAACGCCCCAGTGAATGCTGGAGGTCATGGTCCGAGGAGGCAAACAGGACCACATCATCTGCAAACAGCAGAGAGGCTATCCTGAGATCCCCGAACCTGACATTCTCCGCCCCACGGCTGCGCCTAGATATCCTGTCCATGAAAGTCACGAACAGGACCGGTGATAAAGGGCAGCCCTGGCGGAGGTCAACACCCACCGGGAACGTATCTGACTTACTGCCGAGGATACGAACACAGCTCCTACTGCAGGCGTACAGAGACCGGATGGCCCGTTGCAACGGGTCCGGCACACCATACTCCCGCAGCACCCCCCACAAAAAGCCCAGAGGGACCCGGTCGAAAGCCTTCTCCAAGTCCACAAAGCACATGTAGACTGGTTGGGCAAACTCCCAGGACCCCTCCAGTATCCTTGCAAGGGTAAAGAGCTGGTCCACTGTTCCACGACCAGGACGAAACCCGCACTGTTCTTCTTGAATCCGAGGTTCGACAAACGGTCGGAGCCTCCGTTCATATACATATATATATATGTATAGTATATACCTGCCCACTACTGGTTCAAGCAACTACAATTATAGTCTTCACCAACAAGAACAAGTATACTCCAACAGTGCAATATTCATGAGTCATGCATTAACTACTGTATACAGTATGTTACCATATTCATATAGAAAGGATGTATGAAAGTACATTTCTGGGTGTCATATTAGGCATAACATGTGCTGGAAATCTCATATAAGATATGTGAGAGTAGATATGTGTGTAGTTGTGGGAAAAACAAGGCACATCATAAAGCTACCACTGTGTAGTTCACTTGTATTAGCATATGACTGTGTGGACATGTACAAAAACACATTGCACTCATTATGCATACTACAAAAAGTCATGAGGATAGCAAATAATGTAGGACACCGCAAACATACTAACACGCTGTTTTCAAAGTCACATGCTTTGAAGTTCATGGTTCTGGTCCGATTTAAGACTGCACAAATATGTAAAAAAGCTAATCATATTTTACTTCCTGGCAACAAAAACAGGGAGGGGGCTATAAAAAAAAGCAATGTGTTTAAATCACTAGGAAGAGCATGTGTATATCAATTTGCGGGGTAAAGTTATGGAATGGGTTACTTGTCGTAACTTGGTCTGCTGCAACAAACATGATTCGTCTCACTTATGAATGAAAAGATGTAGAATTTGAGGAGTAAACCGCAGGTTGAAGAGCCGCTGTCTCCCATTCCCTGGCTCGGTATGTAACACTTCTAACGATGCACAGCAGCAGAAGGAAACCGACATGTTTCAGCCCCAGGCTTTGCTCAGTGTTTCTGAGACATTTGTGACCTCCAAACAGCCGGGGACCTGCCTTGATTTCCAACCAATTGAAAAAATTCATGATACAATCGTAAAAAAAACAAATACTAGTAAGAAAAATAGTAACAAGATAATTTAAGTCATAAGATGAAAGGTATCATGTTACTGTTGCAACAATGCAGATAAGTGACCAGTTGATTTACACATTAACAACAAAAAATGCATGTATGTCCATATGTAAACTCATCATGTGCAAGAACTGTGCAAAGAAATAAATCTCTCCTGGTCTATCCATTCTTTTACACCTATGACGACACAAACATTTCTTTACATGACTTTTCAGTAGGGCACTCAAACAAAAACCTGAGGAACACACAGAGGAAACCACCCACTACAAAAAAACATTCCTTCTAGTATGATGTATTCTGCTAGCTGCAAGGGCCAAAATTCCTTGCACATGTAAGGACAATTAGGCCTAATTTTGGCCCAAATTGCTTCCTGTAATGATGAGTGGACATAGTTAGCAGGCAGTTCTCAACTGCCTAACACAAAGAAATCTAAAGTTTTAAATGATAAGTTCCAAGTCTAGAGTGATGGAGAAAAATTCAAAATGCCCCCCGCCACACACACACCTCCATCTCCTTACGTACAACCCGCCTCCGTCCCTAACAGCAGTGATAAAATCATTAGACCCACAGAGTTTAGAAACTTCAAAGATGAAGAAGAAAAAGCTGCCAACTTTCTCCATCCAGCCTTTTGACTAACTGACCCTCCCACATGGATCATGGTGGACTATAGGAGCCAACCACATAGAAATTGTATCCACCCACCTCAACGCCCATTAGAGAAACAGAAAAAGAAAAAGAAACCATGAAAAAATCCAGGATCGTGTACACTGGCAGAGGATGTGATGACCTCTGTCATCTAAGTATCTGTGCACACAAGTTGGTCATGAAGACTAGTTGGTCAGCGCACATTCATCACCATCACAGCAAATGTGCCAGTTGGACCAACAGCTACTGTTCTGTGTGGGTGTAGGTGTACTGACCTCCGTCTGCAGTGTATTGGCCCGCTGTTCCTTGGCGCTGAGCGACTCCTTTAGCACCTCAATGTGTTGCTTGCAGTCGGAGTTCTGATTGGTCAGTGTTTCTAGTTTGGTCTGAAGAGCCTGCATCTCTGACTCTTTCCTGTTCAGCTCCTGCTTCAGCTGCTCACTCTGATGATCACAAACACAAGCACAAATGTGTTATGAAAACCTTTTAGTCATCTTTAAGTCAACAGATAACAAAAACTTTCAAAGTGGGGAAAAAACTGATTTATTTTTCCAGAGCAAACACATGCAGGCCCACAAACTACATACACACCAAGGTGTGTGTTTATGTTGTGTATCACTGAAAGAGACAATGTTCCCCACACTTTGTTCTCTTTGAACAGGACCTTCAGAATTAGCATTTTAAAAGACTTAAACATGCTGTTTAATATAGAAGTGGGCAATATGCATTAACCGGATAGCGTGATTGACAAGTCCTCAAATTTACTTGTTTTACTCGAAAATAAATATGACATATTTCCCCTGCTGTGACACAAATTAACTTTTTCATTTAAATTGTAATTGTAAACTATAAAATTTAAATATATAATTGTGGCATTATACATTTACTTGGATAAATGATATATTATAATATTGAATTATCACCCAGCCCTACATTACCAGTCTCCAGGGGGTCCTAGGCCTACTGTCTATGGACACACCAAGTAAAACAGCCAAAGAGTGAAAATACATGCAGGCAGACAGAGTTATGAGGAGCAATATTACACTCACATAGCTGACCTATTACAGATTAGTTTAAGATAGGACTTATAGAACAGAACAGAAAACCACAAACACAATCAAATGCATTAATAGAGGGAGATTTATGTGCTAGCAGGTTGCAGAAGATTGTCATCTGTCCACTGGTGCCAAAAATGCACAAAGCTGATTGGAAGAGAGATTTCTCTAATTTTGTGATCAGGGTTCAACTCATAACGGGGGAATTATTACTGGACATGAGATTGGCCAATCAACTCTCTGAGAAAGAAAGAGCCTGAAGGTGACTCAGTGTGGTGAGAAAGTAGGAAAATGGTATGGAATGGATGACAAAAAGATACAATACAATGAGGGGCAATAATATGAGGTTGAATTAAATAAATAATGAGAGCGGACAGCGGCTGATGAGAGGGGTACTTCTGCTTGTTCTGTGATCCAGGGCTGTTGGGTGGTGAGGAGGAAGGAGGGAGATGCTCTGATGGAAGACAGACATGATGACATGTGACTCTGCTCCTACAGAGACACAAAGACAAGAAGACAGCAAGCCACTAAACTACAGCTGGGAAACTGGCTGCGTGCTCCTCAACCACACCTCTGAGGATTCAGAATGTTACACTTGAGCACGTTGGAAAAGATAATCTGGATATAAATTCATAACTTGGTCATGCTTGAACAAATGTGCATGTTCTCAGAAGCCACTTTCTGGTGTTTGAGCGAATCAAAGCCCACAGAGGAAACCAGAGAGGACAGGGATGCTGTCCTCTCTGGTTTCTCTTATCACAGTTTCACCTCAACACCAGTCGCCACCGCTGCTGAAAGACCAAGACCCTAAACACTTCAAGGATATAGAATGAATATGTGTGACTGCGCATGGTGTTTCTCTGTTACGTAGAAAGATGAGACAAGGGAGAGCGAGCCAGTGCCATCACTGTGATGTATATCATCCCAGGTCAGGACGGGTGAGGAGAGAGCTGTTTCCTCTGTCACTGTAAGCTCACATTCATCTGTCAGGGCCCCATTCATGAAAACATCTCTTTTATGATTGCATCAAGAACTTCCCCGAAGCAATGACAAATGAGCTCTACAAAGAGCACCATTAATATACAAAAGAGGCACATTTTCACATGAAGCTCTAGTCATGAGCCTCAACCATGATGGACACTCACTCTGTGAAATTTGAATCTACTTTAAATATGGCTTTTGTAGATATATTCATGTGCCTATTCAAATGTGTGCATGTGCGTCCGGGGCACTGTCGGGTCTCGATGAATAAACCATACAGCCTGGAACAGAGACATATTAGTCGGGCCTTTCTAAAGGTCTTCCTGCCAGCTGAAGGTAGTAAACAGACACGGTGCCCTGTAAGCCGATACGGCCTGAGCTTGTTCCCTCAGAACAGTCAGCCGTCACAGATAGGAGAGCAGGACAATGCTCGGCCATCACACAGGTAAGGTAGGTAAGGCACACGAATATTTCATGGGAAATAGAAAGAAACAAGAAACCTCCCCCTGAATATGAAAAAAACAGATATATTTCTAAGCGTAAGAGTTCTTGGTATCATGCAATCCGGGAGGCTAAAGCCTCTAAAAAGCATCCAAAAGATACAATATTCTGCGACATGCAGTTCATTAAGATCTCACCACACTCATGCTTGCTTCTCCATGAGCATGCAATGGCGACATGCAACATGCACATAACAGGTTCTCACGCAGTCATAACCGATGTTTCAAGACATGCATCGCTCGGGGAATGCAGTTTGAAGTGGTCTCAAGTGGCGTGCAGAGACATTCTACCTTAGTCTTCATGAATTTAGAATGGCTCTTGTAGACCTCCACCTGCTTGAGTTCATCATGCCTTTCATCAGGGTGCAACAGGCCACTGGTCTTTAACATCTGGACCTCATCCTCCAAGTCTCTGATGTTCCTCTCCAGGGAAGAAATCTTGGTGTCCTGCACCAGCAACAGTAGGCAGGCAAAGAGTCAGCAAAGATCTAGGATCTAGTCATAGCTAAAGATAATAAGTCCACACGTTATAAGTCTGGTATATGGGGGAAAATGCTCTGGTTTGTTTATATTTCTTTCACTCAATCACAATCATCTTGGGCAGCGTTAAGCACAGGATGCAGCGGCAGTGCCCTTGCTAAATAGATAGGACAGAAAGCGGAAGGAGAGGAGCTAAATGCCAGCTAAAATAGGCTTCTACACTCGGTGTGTCGGACTAGCAAAGATCTGACTCTGGCTATTAGGCTCTTGACTAGGGTCTTACCTGTCTCAGATATCATTGATCTAAGATGTCATGCAAAAAGGTACAAATACAGAAAGAGAGCAGGTTAACGACAAAACTAGATAGAGGCCGTGCATATTTGAATGAAATAATGAAATGTAATAATATTTTCAGATCTCTCCAAAAGACTTTCAAAGTGCTGCACTTGTTTGTTCACATGAAGAGAAATAGCTAAAGAATATAAAATAGTAGCTCAAGGGATATGTTTAAACCCTGGGTCTAATGTTACTGAAATTGTTGGACACAGCCTTGATCACACTCAGTAATTAAACAGGGATTCAGCATATTCTCAAAGGAAAAAGTATTATCCTGTATGTAGATCATAACTATTTCATGTGTACTCTCATTTCTGACAAGAATGTCTGGTAAAATAGGGGAAATGTCAAGGCAGGCAGTTGTGTGCAGCCAAGATGTATCTATGAGGGAATGGAAGGGTCTGTCATGGACAGGTCCTAAGGTTGTTTAGCTGCATGGGTTCAGACATACGTTAAATGCTAAACCTTGGAAGAGAAGAGACAGGTAATTGAATAAATGGAAGCAGCTTGTATGATGCCATCAGCATAAACCACAGGGAGCATATAAGCATCTGAACTCTCTTACATCCTCTGACAACAGCCCTGCCCAGCACCAGTGCTGCATACCATCCTAAACAAACACAAGTAGAGACCAGGCCTCCACACAATACAAAAATGACTACACACAGACTATGCTTTTCATTCATTTACATTGCGTTATGTTGATTTCTGATTTATAAACCTTGCTCTGTGTTTATTATCAGATTGCTATCTGTTTCTGCTCCAGAGTACAAAAAGAAAAAAACATCTCCCGGCGGAAGAAAAACAAGGCAAATCCAAAGAAAATACAGAGGGTGATATCAAAAACAACATTCAGTACAATAGGATGTAGAAAAGGCTGTGCCTCAAAAGCACTGAAACATGAACTACTGTATATGAAGGCGGTGCATTCCAACCAACGAAGAATGTATGATAGTGATACGGGAAAACACGAATACTGTATACGTGTAGCCCATGTTGAGTTGACAGAGGATTAAGAGGTGAGCACTTATTACTGTACCTGCCAGATAACGTCAGGATCAAAACAGAAAGGGGTGTTGGTGTTCTGTAATCACAAAACGGAAACATACACCACTTAAAAAAAGCAATAGCACAGACACACACACACACACACACAGCACAGAAAACACTGGATTTCACGTGAATACTCAACAACATTAACAGAGGACAGTTTCACATCCACAATGCAGGAAAATATGTCACACTCATCAAATTCCCCAAAGGGAGACTGTTACTGTATCTTTCTCTTTCTCCCTTCATGTGACTAATCTTTCCGGCAAAGTTTGTTACGACTTTGTAATTAATGGAGTCAGATTCTCTCATGCATTTGCAACAATGTGAGCATCCAAGCACATGTGCAGCCTGTTAATAGGCAGACAAATCACAAAGTATGTGTGAAAAATAGCTGTGGTTTTGCTGTAAAGGAACCACTTTGCCGAATGAACACTATGTGTGTGTGCTGGGCGGGCAGTGCAGGCATGTGGAGTCAACTGCATTTTTCACAGCTCTAACGACTTCAAAGGGCTGAGATGAGAGAGAAAGCTTCCATATGTGACATTTGAAACAAATTGAATAAGTGCTCGACTCTGCGTGGGCCAGTAATGGCCTTTCCATAAGCATGGCCGCCATACGGACACTAGACAACAATAAGACAATGTCTTTTAGATTGTTTGTGCATGTATGTTTGTGTCTACGTTTACAAGCCAAGCCCAAACCTCTACTTCTGTTCACATTTCAGCAGTGCACATCAATAAGTAAGGCTTGTCGGTATAAGGCTGCTATTAGACTAAACCAGCCAACAAGCTGCAACTGAAAAGTAAACTGCACTGCTCATACAAGATCACACATTTTATCTTATCAACACCTAACGCAGCTCAAACTCGTTGATATCATACACACTCTCCTTTTAGCCCAATATTACGGAAAATGTAGCTTTGATTGCTTTTGTTGAGTCCAGATCCACTGTGAGTCCTACCTTCATATCAATGACAGTCTGTAGAGCTCTGGTCTTGGCCGGATCAGCCTGGAGCTGGTTCCTGCGATGGAGCTCCTGGGGAGGGACCCGGTAAAAATAAGCCTGGCGGCTCATCATCTTTAGCACTTTCTAACACCTACAGCTTCGGAGCCACTAAAAAAGACGATCAGGCTGACTAATTCCAGTCTCTATCGCTCTTAAAAATGCTGGTATCCTCTCCTGTACATCCTTAAAAATTCTGGTTTAAAAAATAAAAAAACATCCCATGATCTTTAAGCTGGACCCTGTTTGATGCTCTGCTGAGGACGTCTTTCCACCTTTAACAGCAGGTGGTATGTTCTCTGCTCTTTTTCCCGTCTTTCTGTCTGTCTGTTAGCAGGAAGGAGACCCTCTCAGCTATAGGTCGTGAGAATCAGTCTCTTTCACTCTTTCCCTCTTTCTGTCTTCATCTTTCTATTTCTCATCTGCCATTAACTCTGTCTCTCTCGCAGATGTCTCTGGCAGGCTAAAGCTCTTGCTTAGCAACACTTTGTACCAGCACATGCGCGACACTTCTTCTATCAATAATTAATGGCAGTTCTGACCTACAACTATGCCCACACACGAGCACACACACATTCAAGCAAATGGGCACACAGCAGGTTGAACATACTTGTTGAGTATTAGGATAAGTCAGTTTGGGATTCAACTGCCCAGTAATAAATAGAAAGCATTATAAATGATCACAGTATTTAAAACCATCTCGTGATCGTGTATTTGAATATTATTAGACTGAATGTTTCTCATAAACAATGAAGAAATACAATATCGCCATTTAAAACGCCTTAAAAATTACCATAGATCTAAAAAAAAAAAAACAGCTAAAAATGGAGTGAAGCATGCTATCCATCGCAATGCTGCTGCTGAGTTTTAATGAGCCTCACCACCACAAGACTGTAGGCTCTGACGCGAGTCTCAAGGGGAAGATATCTGCTGTCACAGCAGCTATCACATAGCTGTGCAGGTATGTGTGAGGTAGGAGCAAAGATTCCTTGAATGTGAAAACAAACATGGCAATAAATCAGAATCAGAATCAGAATCAGAACCATTTATTGCCATGTATGCTTACACATACAAGGAATTTGTCCTGGCGGGAAGGTGCATACATTTAACATTTAACAATACACATTTAACAGTTAACGCAATGCAATAATGGTTCTGATTCTGATTAATTAACTCCTACGCTATCCGACTGACTGAGTGGGACATTTTCTTAAGCTTTATTTAACCAGGGAGGCATAGCAGAGACCAATGTTCTCTTTTTCATGAACGCTCTGTTCACACCACACATGTTCACACCCAGAAGCCGCCCAGCACAACCACTGTCTGATCTGCTGGCCACCAACGGCTCCACTGGAGCAGTTGGGGGTTAGGAGCAACTCAGTTGTGGTGACGAGGGAGTGGCCATTGCTCAAAGGCACCTCAGTGCTGGCAAACGCTGCTCTTTAATTCCCCACCCAGAATGATCTTTATTGAACAACTGGCTTGCGACCCGCAGGCTCTTCACAGCCTTAGGCCACCACCTCCAGCTTCCCAGAGGATTTATAGCGAGATCATTTTCATGTATTCGTACACTGCTGTAGTGTATGCTGTGATACAGTACATTGCAACAAAATAAGTCATCATGAACAGAGTTGCAGGAGACATAATATAGGCTTCATAACAAACAAATAAATACTTCTCCACACTAGAAAAGTGAGGGCAGCTGCATATTGGCTGGGAAAAAAATACAGGGAGAGGCAACAGGTTGTCATGGGAACAGAGAGGCAACCGGTTGCTCCTATTATTCCCAGTTCTCCCAGTGAGTTGAAATGAGAGTAGACAAGGGCCTTATCTTCTTGTCCATGTCAGTTGTGGTTAAGGAGGGATTACTGCCGCCAGAGCATGCCTCCCACAGCCCGGTATGCCCACTGCTGCCACGATTCTGATCTCCTGAGGACCATATGTGTGTTAATGTGTCACTAAGTGTGCGTCCGTTTTTTGCACATTTATTTATCTGTCCCACGGAGAGAGTGTGTGTATTAACTCCTTATCATCACCGGTTACAAGTACAATAAGGGAAATTAAGTCATGCAAGAGAGCATGTCATCAAAGACCGTCTTCTCTGCTCCACATGTGTCAGAGGACCAAGCATGTGGAATGAATAGGATCAAACGTAACACTTTAGCAATAAGTGCCGGCATCCTGAATGAAGGATACGGTCAAAAGGTTCAATTCTAGCCTGAAGGCAATGGTGTCATATATGCCATGCGCAAACTAGAACATGAACCGATTCTACATAGACACACACACACACACACACACACACATGCACACATTTATCAATCACATTCCCATCCCTTCTCCATCAGTGAGAGAAAAAGGAAACACATTTGCTTGACACAAATGTGAAAATGTGTCCGCGTATCAGCTCAATGGCTTGAAAGAGCAGTTTGAAAAGACAAAGAAAAAGTAGGAGGGAAAGCTTTACTGAGAAATAGGGAGGGGGTGAGGAGAAAGTGTTTGTATGTGTGTGCTTGATTATTTATTTGCAGTGTTCACATTATGTTAGTTGCGAGGGACTTCATTACCAAGTCTGAAATGAGTCAAACAACAACAGAGCCTTAACAAGTCCCACCCCGGACAGGTTAAACACCTTCACACTACTACAACAGATAGCATATCACCCCAGGGAGAAAGAAAGAGAGAGTGAAACATATTGATGGACAGACAAACACACAAAGGCAGAAAGACAGATGAGACATAAGAGAGCTGATAGGCTGGTGGAAAGTGAGCAAAAAGAAAAACCAGGAAAGAGATTACAAAGAAAAAGACTTATTTGCTGACATGACCTTCCACCATTCCAAGTTTTAAACAGTTACATTTCTGTAGTTTCATTAATGTTTGAGAGGATGCGGGGGAAGACAGAGAGGGCTTGCCAAAAACAGCGACAGGACTTCTGAAGTATAGTCATACTATAGAAAAATCATGGGAGCCATAAGTGCTTTCCCCTTAAGTTCTCAACACTAGAACAAAGCCACATAAGTGGTCCCGCTATGGAGATCTCCATAGACAGAAGGGGGACCTAACTCTATCC
>CM042215.1:11568485-11663485 GCA_023566465.1 Cottus gobio | reverse complement strand
GCATGCCACATGCTGTAGAATAACTGCCAAAGGCTATTTATTATGCTCAACACAACAAAAGTGGCATATGAGCAACTGCCATTTGAGCATGTGAATATTCAGGAACACACACACACACACAGACACACAGACAGACACACACACACACACAAACCGAGTTGTAAAACTGCATGGCTGAACACAGCTCTCCGTATGTTAATCTGGCCCATTGATAAGACCTGCTGAGCTGCTTTCTACTCACCACTCTACATAACACACACACACACACGTGCACGCACAGACACACACATACACTAAAAATGCACTAATAACATTTGGACTGTAATATGTTGTAAACTAATCAAAGAATATAAGTATGTATATTATTGAATATGCAAATTCTGAAATTAAATAGATTATATGGAAATAAGTATGGACTATGGCATAGAAACAAATATAGGACTTTAAACCATTCCTATTTATCACAATAAATCGTGTTTTAGCATCATGCACTTCACAGTGTGATGGTTAGTAAAATAGTAATTTTTAGCTCTTGAGTATTTTCACAACCATTAGTAAAGTAAAATGTGACAGATATGGCTTTGCATTGTCAACAAAGGCAACAAGATTGTGTTTTATGATTTGCAATATTAATAAACTAATAACTCTTGACATGCTGCTCAGGATGAATGGTTCAGATACATAACCATTCACTTTGTGTGGCCCTCAAAAATATGAGGAAGAATAACCCACCTCTCTCACGTGCATGTTCTCCAGTTGCGCTTCGGCCTCCTGCGCCACCATTGTTATGATGCCTGTCCGCTGTCCTCGACCCCAGTGTCCCTGACCTTGACCTTGACCATGACCATGACCTTGTCCCTGGCCCTGGCCCTGACCCTGAAGCATCTCCAGCAGCCTCTGGATGCTCTCGTCCCGGGCGCCCAGAGTCTGTTTCTGAGAATCGATTCTCATCTCCATCTCTTCCATGGTCTTCCTCAGCAGGAACAGCTCCTTGGCCTGCCGCTCGTGCTCCGACTGCAGCCGGAAGAAATTCTCCTCTGATGGATCCAGAGGAGGAGGCGAAGAGAAGCCCTCACACCCCGGCACCTGGCAGGGGCTGCAGGGCCGGAGAGAATTAGAGCTGGGTGCTACCACCGGACCTTGGCTAGGAGGGTAGAAGGGCTGATTTGAGCTGTTCCTCGGCCCAGGCTGAAGGGTGTTGGCGGGGCTGATTCTCTGTGCAGCTACTGCAGTGTTACAGCCATAACCAGGGCTATGAATGATGACATCAGCTTCCTGTTGCCTGGGATTGTAGGTGTTGGATGGGCTGGCTCTCATGCTATTCTTCGGCCCAGGACTGTGAAGGTTGCCGGAGCTCTGTCTGGGGCTGTGGCCAGGGCTGAGCCCCCCTCTGTGGTCCTGGTCTGTATGGGGTTCTCGATGGGAGCCAGAGTTCCCTTGATGTCGCTGTTGATGCAAGCGACTATTCATCTCCCTGTGAGCCCTCAGCTCCTCCTGAAGCTCCTGAACAGTCAATGGAAGCTGCTACAAAGAATGAAAGATTAAGTGCCCGTTCATTCAATAAGTACACAAACACATTTAAAATCTATACATGATAACACATGCATATAAAAAATATACATTGGGTAAAACAGACCTTGTTTCTTCTTATATCCCCAGGCTGCAGCAGGGACGTGTAACATAAGAAAGACATGCACATGCATAAAGCAAAAATAGAAAGAAGATTAAATATATAAACCCTAAAAATCAAACCATTATGTAGATTACTGCAGATTTTGCCACTAGGGGGGGTAATTTCTCCTCAAGACACAGAGAATACATAGAAAGTACTGGATGAAGTTAAAATGACTTGGGTTTGTTTAGAGGAGGAGAACATCAAAGGGTAAAAAGACATTAATAAAAACAAAGAGAATTGGAATTTCCTCAAAGAGAATCAGAGCAACAGTTGCTGGCTTGAATGCAATGAGGCTTATGAAGTCCCACTAATCAATTGATAAATAAACTGACAAATACATAATGAATCAAGAATACAATTATGACATTTGCAAACAAGTGTGCTGATAAAACAGAATAATAAAAAGTCCAGTCCTCATAAATAAATAATCCCCTTGTCATGCAGCATGGTGTGACAAGTGACAAACGGCCTTGGGAAGATCTTTGTCATGAATTCATTGTATTGGTTTAAACAATGTCAGCAGTTTGAAACCATGGGCTGGAGAGGTACTGATGCAATTACTGATTTATTTTTCAACACATTTATCACTTGGACAATGAATTGTCTGTCACTAAGTGACACATATGGGCACCAATATAGTGATGCTGGGGACAAAACCTTTCACTCAGCATGCCTGCTTTTGCCACATGTTGCAGTGCAAAGTGATACAAAATACAACATGCTGATTTACATCTACAGCTTGCAGCTCTTCTGACTAATAAATTCATTCTGAGTGTAAAACCATGGACACAGAGCATCCTTGATGCTTGACTGAGCCGGGTAAGAAAAGTCTGCAAAGAAAGCAGACACAAGGAAACAGAAACACGCACAAAGACAGCATCTTCCTCAGTAGTATGTCAAGTATCTCAAAGATCTATTGACAAAACTCTAAATGGAAGTTAAATTACAAATCTTTTCATCTGTGTGAAGATATTACTAATTTTTCCTCAAAGCTTATTACTTCTCTGCTCGAGTCCAGAAGGTGAGAAGCGCCAAGGACACAGAGTTGAGACGTAGGAGGGAGGCGAGGGTGAACATGGATAATCAATGCAACAAGATAGCACTGAATATCAAGTCAGAGTGGGTGGACAATCCTCCACACAAACACACACACAGCCACGACTGTAGACACAAATACATATGTACAAGCATACACATTCTCACTCTCTCACACACACACACACACACACACACACACACGGGTGCGCGCCAAACAAACAGATGGTGAGGGGACGACTCTGGTCATTGCAGCGGAGAGGAAAGGTGACATTCCTTATGTTAATTACAAAGTTCTCTTGTCAGACTGAAATCTTCCCAGTGAGTCTCAGGGGGCAAAACACAGGGGAAATGGAGAAGAAGTGATAATCTGAAAGGAGAAATGGCAGATAGAGGTGATAAGGGAGAGCAAGGTGACAGCAGATAAGAGTTGGAATAACATATTCTGCATGAGATATAGCTTTTGCTTTTTCAAACTGAACAAGTAAATGATAGAAACTGGGTGAAAGGGGTTGCTAACAATTTAAAAAGGGATCATTGTTGCTAAAAAGGTCCTGACCATTATCAGTTGGAGCTGAACTATCCCTATAAGTGTCTGTCCGTAAGAGAGTGATTATTATAAGGTTGTATAAGGATTATGTTTTGAGATGCCAGTTTTGATTCCATTAATACAATTAACTAATTCTGCTTTTAGCCTACAATATGTTCTCTAAGTTTCCATAAGGTGTATGTGATCATAACTCTACAGATTCTGTCCTGTGAGTGGTTGAAGTGGATAAACAAAGGGTGAAGGTAAAAAGACAGTATAAGCAAGCGTGTTAGTGTGGGAGAGACCAATGAGCCGACACATGGGGAAAAAAGTAAAACACTCGTTGAATGGGCACTTCGCCTGGAGGAGCAGAACTGAGACAAACACATCCATCTCCCAGCGTCAGGGCCAAGTGCCTGCAGACACACAGAGACTGGTAACATTGACCGTCTTGCTCCATTTAATGCTACAGACGCAAGAAGCTCAACACCAGTAATTCAGTGGCAGAGACATTTAATGTCCATAAAGCTTGAAGTCTGAACTGAAGTCCCTCCGGCATTTTGTGGGCGGTAAAAGAAATGTGTGTAGTTGTTTTGTGTACCTGTGTGTTCTCTTCCAGAAGAGAAGGATTGGCAGTAAATTCAGATCTTCGTGCAATTTTAGCACAATTCTGTTTGTTATGGAAACATCTTGAGAAAGATGTATCAATTAAAACTCTATAAAGCTACATACCAATATGTTCCTGAATGAAAACAGATATTCTGTATTCATTTTCAAACTTTCCGTTATGATATTTAAAATCCCAGGAAGTGCGTGGGTGTTGCAGAGTCCTCACACTGTATGACAATGTCAGATGGAAAAAGCTATAAATACAAAAGCAGTGGTAGCTCCTTGGTTACAAGAGGGAGGAGTCAGATGAAAGATATGTGGAGTTTCTGCATAATTGCATGAGAAACGAAGATCAAGAGTGAGTAATATGCAAACTGTATAGTGCAAAAGAGGATGAAAAATATATAACGATCATTAATTATATCTTTCAACAAACACAGACACACGAGGGAGTGAAATGCCAAAAAACAGAGACACAGAAGGTCGTGAGATAGAAAAAGAGAAGCGACACAGACAAAGAAATAACTGATATACAGTAGCGATGCAGGGAGACAGATAGATGGATAATGCCTCAGACTGAGTGGGACAGACTCCAGGGAGAGGTGGCACAGGACAGACTGGTCACCATCGCTTCAGGAGAAGCTGTGAGCTTTTTTAAAATCTGACTAAGCCTGCTGAATAGCTGCCACTAGGGCACGTTCCCTTGGAAACACAGACAGCACTGAGCCGGCCAAGCATCTTGACAAATGAACTGCACAGACGCCTTTCTAAGCAACCTTGAAGACAAAAGGTACGATGTGAGAGGTATGATGTACAGAAGAGATGGGCGAGTCAACCAAATTGTCTGAATGTGACGTGTGAGCAGAATGATGAGATTCACACCATTCAAAAATCTTTTTTAATAAAGACTGATGGTGTTAAAATGACTAACTGCTGAATACTGAAATTGAGCATTTGATACACAAAAACATTGTACGGATGAAATTGCTTTTGTTTTACACACATTTAAGAATTTTCTCTTCATTTTTGAAACAAATTTAAATTTGTAATTTTTCTCACCTGCGAATCGTCTTGATTAGTCCTGTACTGGTCCTTCAAAACCGAGGTCCTCACCCCCTCCTCCCGCCTAACCCCCTTGTCTCTTTTCACATCCGGGCTCCAGAAGTTGACATTGTTCCCGCTGGGGCCCGTCCTTCCATCCCTCCCTCCATCCAGTTCTCTCCTCAGGTTGTCATTCTCCCTCTGCAGCTCCCTCAGCTGAGACTGGAGATCAAACGAGGAAACTTCTCCCCGTCCAGCCAAGTCAGGTGGCTGTGGATGTCTCCCAGACTGGCGCCGCAGACTGGATGTTCTTGCAGGATGCAAGGTTTGGTCTCCGTAGGGGTCTGAAGGGTGATGTATGCCGGAGGAGGTGATGTTTGGGGTGCTGCCCATGGCTGTTGTTCGGTTAGTGTAGGAGGAGCGGCTGGTGCTCCTGCCCAGCGTCATGGTGCCTTTCGGATACCCACCAGAGGGTTCCAAGGAATCTCGCTCACAGGGGTACATGGTCCCTGAAGTTGCGTAGGCAGCACTCAAAGACTGGATGTTCTCCATAGACAGGGTTTTACCCCCTGGAGCTGTCGCTGAACCACGAGTTGATCCTTTGTCTGCTGCTGCTGTGCAAGGTTTGAGTTTTGAACCTGGCCTTGACACCGACACTTGACCTCCAGCTGGTGCAGGTGCTGGTGCAGGCCCACTCCCTGACACGGAGCCTGGTTCTAGCCCCGAGCGGGAGCCAGGTGCTGAACTTAGGGCCTGTTTGGCCTTCCCCTGTTTGGGGGATCTGGAAAAGCGTGAATGAGATGTGCTGCCATCAGTGTGCCCACTACTCTTTGGGCCAGCCAACAGCTTGCTGTGCGCGGGCTTGGCTCTAATGTTTAAAGGCATTTTTCATAGGGAAAAAATGGACCTTTGAGAAGAGAAAGTTGGAAATATTTTCATATCTATATTTAATGTTTAGAATAAAGGCCACCTCTCGGCCTCTAAGTTTCACCTGTCCATTCTTGATCATTTAGGCCTTGAGGCTGAGTCTATTTAGTTCTATTAGAAGAAAATGGCAGTGACTGTTGGCTAGAGGGCTCCCAGACAAAAAGGCCAGAGGTCTTGTGGTTTCAGCTATAGTGCAGGACATCATGGATTCTAAACAGGTAAAGGAATGACAAATATTGAGAGAAAGCTATTACCAATCACATAGAAAATCATATCAAAAGCAGCGTCATTACATTGTTCATAGGGCTATTTTTAATATGCTATTGGCAATATAAGGTTCAATTTGATACTTTGTTTGTTACTTAAAACAAACAAAGACGTCTTTCTCAAAAAACGTTTTCTCGATAACAAATAACAAAAAATTCTAAATGGAAATTTGAAAATGAATGGCTGATTTCACTTAAATTGGGTACTACCTTATCAATAATAATAACAATAGGAACCAAGCCAAGAAATCTGATCACAATGCCAATTTTGTGTTGGCTTCACAGCTCTACACGGTTCCATGAACCAAATAATTAAGACCTTTCAGACTGAAGCAGTGTCTGGGACCACTGATCTTGTGAAAAATTGACTATTACTGTAATTACATTACATTTAGCTGACGCTTTTATCCAAAGCAACTTACATGATATACAGTAGACACAGCAACGGTGAGCAATGAGGGTTAAGTGTCTTGCTCAAGGACACAACAACATGGACTGGCTGAGCCGGGGTTTGAACTACCAACCCTCTGATTGAAAGACTGACTTGCTAACCACTGAGCCACAGTCGCCCAATCCTCTCTGGTGTGAGTGATAGGCGGACAGTGCAACAATGTATGTTTAATCACCGGCCTATAGATTAGTGATGTAGCATACTCCTGGTTTCTCACTCCTTATGTACAATACACCTTACCCAGCCAGTCAATACAGTAGATGGTGAAATAAATTAAATAACGTTTCAGCACCAAGGACAGCACTCACTCTACCGTCATGAAGCACATGGATTGTAATGTCTGCTCAGGTCTGAGGCAACCTGAGCTATGGCCAATGCAGACTGGAGAGGCAATTGGAAGACCAGCATTATCTGCCATCCCTCATACTTGCAAAGCTCATTGTCTGACTTTATACCTACCATAGAATACCTTGGGGTTAGACAAAAACCAAGGACAAAGGGATATACTTGTATACATAATACAAGTAGGTAAAAAATATCCCCAGGAAATCAAAGTAAGCACTAAAGCAGTTCATGGTGGACCAGATATTGGGGGGCAAAGCAGAGGCAAATCCAAATCATAATCCCTCCTCTAATCCAAGAGGATTGGGTGCTTTGAGTCACGGTGCAACTGAGAGATTGGTTAAATCTGCTTGTCAGTCATAACATAGCTGTCAATCCCTTATCCATCATTGTTTGAGACAATGAATGTAGCCTTATATGGAGCAATGGAACCATCTAGTCTGCGTGTAATTTCGGGACACAAATTGTGCAATTAATACAAATTTAAAAAAAGAATGAGGATTAAAATACAATCACAAAGATGAACGGGTAAACCATTTAAAACAAGGAAACTGCAAACATGTTGGTTTACTACTATTGAAGCTTTGCTTCATATAATGAATAGCATTTGCGTTAAAATGGAGGTCTCGGTCAGTTTCGAAGGGAACGCGCCAAGTTTACGCATGCAGCTGTATAACTCATTATCAACCCATACTGGCAAAAGACAAACACGACTGATTAAAATACAAAAAAAATCCATGCCCAAAGTGGTGAAACACAGTCGTAAGCGTCTCACTTCGCCTCAAGCCTCTGCACTTACTTGTGAGTTGGCAGCCAGCTGTTGCCGCGGAGAGAAAACTCGAGTCGCCACCCAAACTGCAATAGCGTTACCCGTTAATTTACATTATTACGTTTGCCTCCCTCAGCTCAAAAAACGGTCAGCCAACCTAAAGAACAAACTATAAAGTAGTCTGCATTATCACGAGTGGCACGAGAGGAACGGTCGCTGTGCATGCGATACGCAGCCTGGACACAGATACCCGAATAACTCTACTACGACCACGGCATGAAGGATTAGTTTCTTGCTCATATGCACACGGCTACATGACTTCGAGCTAGTACCTTACATAATAATTAATCTGCCATTCAAATTGAATGCAGTTTCTTTTATATATATATATATATATATATATATATATATATATATATATATATATATATATATATATATTGTCAAATGATGCCACAAAGTCCAGGTGTGCACGCAACGTGTGCGTGAGCTTACCGGGCCGACAACTCTCCATCACCATGAAGTCCCAACCGTACCGTGTCCGACCTCGGCGCAGGCTCCATGATTTCATCGGCTCAGCTGTCTCATGACCTGTCCTGCCATCGGGTCCGCGTGGGCGCGCACTCCCAAGCTGGCGCGTGCGCGACCGGCGTGGTGGGGCAGCACGAACAGCATCAATGGGAGGGTTTCTATTTTTTTTTTTTCATAGGCTGCACCTACATGCGCGTCAGTTGGGCATGGCACTTGGAGATCTTATCTCCACGAAGCCAAATTTGAAAATAACATTTCAAAAAATAATATAGTGTGCCAAGTAAATTATTAATATTAAGTATTACACAGACCAGGCCACAAATGCCCGACCCTATCAGCCATCAAGCCACATTTAAAACCATAAGGCAAGTTTAATAACTGCTAAGTTGATACATAAGAAATGACAAAATCACATCACGATTGGATTTAGCCAAAGGCTGTAATATTCTAGAAATGTCCACCTTGGGTGGGGCCTTCGATTGCTCTTTGAGAAAGTTAGGAGACTGCAGCTGTTCAGGTCCCTGTTCATTAATATAACTCACCCAGGAAATGAGAAAGAATAACTTGGTCAGAGTTTCACTCTCAGAAATGTGATGGTGTTTTGTCAGTTAGAATTCCCAGACCAAAAAATGAAACAGAGATCTCAGCCCACAAGTAGTTAGAAAAAAAGATGTGCCATGCAACAGCATGTTTTTGCTTTCAATATGTTTGCATGCACATCTGCCATTCATCACAGATTGTTTTATTCTGGTCAGGAGCTTGCAGAATTACTTGTTTCCTGCTTAAATTTTGTGGAAATGACAAGTGAGTTTGGGTGCATCAGAGGACGTAGATGTAGGTAATCTGTATACAATAATCATCAGTTTCATTTCCTCCTAAATATCAAACAAAAGAGAAGTGACATTTTGAAATTGTGGGTGTGATTGTTTTATACTAAAACATCTCCTTTGTAATACTTGAAATAGAACTACTCGTGTGAAACCAAGTCAAGTTTATTTGTATATTCCAATATTAACAAGACATATTAACAATATGCAGTGTTTTGATCTGCAGCCAACAATAGCAACATGTCTCTACCTGGCCCATGCTCTCTATAGACATTAAAGAATCAACATCATATTTTAAAATAAACATAACATAAAAAGTAACATATTTAGAGCATGAAAGAGTGGTCAATACGGAATTCAAAGCATATCCGCTGCCTCCACATGGTGACGCTGAGCTGGCAGGTAGCAACTAACGGTGCTAACAGCAGCTAAAGGTGGTAACTGCTTGTCGGCCATCAGCCAGACAGTGACGCACAACAGAGACTCAAATGCACTGAAATGCATGTGTGGCCGGCCCGGCTATGACAACAAAGCACAGAGAACCTCGCAAAGGAGGGTGACTTCATTCTCCAGTAGCCAAAATTCCACTATATATTTACATTACAAAGAGTTGTTTGCACTTTATTAATGCTCTGAATTCCATATGACCTTTAATCTAAAGAAATATATAGCTACATATTAAAAGCATCAACCTATTATCATTACGTATGCAACACAATTAAGAAGGGTCAAAATGATGCAATGGAAAGATTTTTAACAAGGGCTTTTTTCAACAAAGTGCTCTCTATTAGCAGCTGAAAGGAAGTCATATAAAACTTTCACTCATATTGTTGTCATAGAATTTGAGGTTGTCTGATGACAATGCCATTCGCATCCTGTTCCAGAAAAGGGGTTGAGCCCTTGGGTTTCTCGGCCAGGACAACACAGACTTTTTGCACAGCCGCTTTCTCAGCTGAAGGTACTTCAGTTTGGGGAACGTCTCATCCAACAGAACCAGCATGGCTGCATCCACCTTATTTGGATGAAATCAGAGATAATTGAGTGTTTAGTGCAACAACTCAGACGAAATAATATGCACACCCACAAGATGCTAATGGAAATAAAAAGTACATTTGACTAACCTTCTCGTCCAGAAGCCGCTGCTGAACCATGAAGAAAGCCTGGCGGATCACACCATTCACTGTTTCACCACCAGTGACACCACTGGACAGCACAAACACTGTTTTCATACTGTTGTGGACAGCGTTGTGTAGATTTTCAATACATGAAAGCCCAGGAATCCAGTCCCTCTCTTCCAAACAGAGACAAAACCTCCTGTGACCTGCATTCTCCAGATTGACAGTTAACTCATTGTAGACCCAATCCCTCACAGCCCGGTTCTGGGTGTCAAACACAACAAATGCGTCGTAGTGTTGATGCGAATCACTACCAGCGAGCTGGGAGTAGCCTTTATGTCCTGCCCAGAGTACCTGTAAGCAATACCACAGATCCCAGCCATAGAGATGCTTCAGTAGGGGCAGAACAGTGAACACCACAGAAAAGAAGGCACAGACGACAAAGGCTATGCTACCATATATGTCCTGGCAGGAACGCTGGTCCATAGAGAGTACACTCACACCCTGCTGGGACTCTGGGTAATCACAGTGTACATATGTGGTGAGGTATGGAATCTGTACCGGAGTCGTGCGCAAGAAGTCCACAAACCAAGACATATCACAGTCACATTTAAAAGGGTTGGCGTGCAGGGTGAGTTTCTGGAGGGCACTACCATTTTTAAAGGGGGCAGGGAGGAACTCATGGTTCAACGCCTTGATCTGGTTGTGGCTGAGATACAGGTAGTGCAAGGATTTGGCCACACTGAAGAATTCCTCAGGAATATGACTTATGCGATTGTGACTGAGGTCTAAGAGAGAAAAGTTTGCTCCAAATTCTATGACTTTATGTGGCAAATGCAAGAGGGCGTTTTGACTAAGATTCAAGTGACATAAATTGGTGAGTGCTGAGATGTTTTGCCATGGGAAATAGTTCAGCAAATTGTGGCTGATGCTGAGGGTCTCTATGCTTCCTGGGAGGTTACACAGCACTTCTGGGGAGACTGACATCAGATAATTGTTAGAGATGTCGAGGTAGGTGAGGTTTGTAAGGTTTTGAAAGAAATGAGTGTATTTGTTGTTATCAGCATCCCACATAATGTCAAGGTGATTTCCATAGAAGTAGAGATACTTCAAAGAGCTGCTGATCAGCCTTTGATCTAGTCGCATCCCAATGCCATTGTTTGCCAGACTTAAAACTTCTAAGTTTGTCAAATATTGAAGGAACTCCAAACGATGGCCCATGCCCCTCATTTTGAAGTGAAATTCATTGTTACTAACATCTAATACCTTCAGAGTGTTTTTAAGCTCACTGAAAGCATCTTTACAGTAAAAATCAAGTCTATTGTATGACAAGATGAGAACAACTAATTTTGTCATGCTTTTAAATAGCCCTCGCTGCAATGCCTGGCTCATGTAATTGAAGGAAAGGTCTAAACAAACAGCATTTTCCATCCCAACAAACACCTTTCTGTTAATAGACATAATGTCATTTTGAGACAGGTCAAACAGCAGTTTATCATGGCAGAACATGTTTTTAAAGTCTAAAAGAGATTGAAATTGTGACACATTGTCCTGAAACAATTCCAGGCTGTTTGAATGGTTGGCTTCCCAGGTATTACTTCCCGATGTGGCTTTTCGATCTATTAGCAAAAGGGGTGGGTCAGGAAAATGATGCGTGTACAATTTCTGGTTCTGACAGCTTTCTTGTTCCTCAAACTCAGAGGAGGGCCTCGAGCAGCAGGGAAGGAAACTGAGCATGTTTTGGGAGAGATCAATATTGATCAGAAATGGTAACTGCTTCAGAGATGTCAAGTTACAAGTCTTTATGAAGTTCATTCTCAGTTCAAGTTTTGTTAGATTTTGTAGTTTGGACAGAACATTGAGACTCTCATTTGAAAGTGTGTGGAAAAAGTTACCACTCAGAAGAAGATATTGCAGGCCAGACATATTGGCAATATGTGGGGAGAGGATCAGTTCCGGAAATGTCTTCAGTGGTTCATAGTTATAGATAAGGCTAATCCAAGTGAGGCCATTCAGCTCTGAAAAAAAGGTGCCATTACGTACAGCATATGCCAGGAGGTTGTCAGAGAGATCCAATAGCTTTAAATTCTTCAAAGGCCAGAAAAGACCCTCTGGCAATGTTTTTAGAGAGTTTCCTCTCAAGCTGAGGAAGAACATAGAGCTGTTCTTAACGTAGAATGAGTCTGGGTGTAGGCGTAGAGCGTCATTGTGTGGGCAAGGAAAGCAGGGTCTGGCTGCATGGTCACATCGCTGGCAATTCCACTCCAAATTCAAAAACCTGAGGAGAGTCAGGTTGGCAAATGCTCTTTCTAAGACTTCTGTGATTGTATTCTCTCTTAAATCCAGACTCTCCAGTGAGGGTGGCAACCCTTTAGGGATAGCGCTGAAATTATTATATCCTAAAGTCAAGTTTTTTAGTTTTGGGAGCCCTCTGAAAATCGTCTCGCTGATGTTTAAGGACTGGTTGCAAGGGTTTGCATAAAAACAGTTCCTGGAGAGGAAGAGCTCTTCAAGATGTGGAGTATTTAAAGGGTGGACAATGTTGAAGATGTGATTATTCTGTAGGTCAAGAGACCTCAGGCTTTCAGGTAACCAGGGAATAGAGGTGAGGCTGTTTCCTGACAGATACAGACATTGAAGCTTCAATAGGCTCTTGAATGCATAATAGTGGATCTCCATTTTGCACGAGTCGTCCTCCACAGCGTTCAGGCGACACGGTTGACAATTCTCCATTATTTTCAGAGTGTGAAGATTTGGGACACCCAAAAAAGCATCCTGCCCCACTTGATTTATCATAGTCCGACTTAAATCAAGTGACACTACAGTAGTAGACTTGATGAAGGGGACATGCTTGAGTAGTCTGTCGTGGCAGTCTACTGTGGTGGTATTCCCATCAGTGTCACATGGGAAGAAGATGGTATTTATGGTCCTCACTAATGGAAGAAGCTGACAGAGGAGGAGGACATTTTTCAAAATAGCCTGAAAAAAATAAATAATAATAATTTCAGTCATTTCTCAATGTTTTAGAAGATGCAGTCTAGGCAGACAATTTACATTTTTTTAAAAGATCAAGCATATTCACAAATATTTCATCAATATAACAATATACTGTTAAAGCAGCAACTAACAACTGTAAATAAACCCTGTTTGCTTTTTCAAGCCTTGCCAACAAGCCATGTTTTCCCATAAAATGTAACAATGGAGGTATATCATTTTCTTACAGCATTACATTTTTGATGGTAGAACAATAAATTATCTTACTTACCATGACGCGTATAGCATTTATCTTAACATTCAGATCGGGAGCATCATAAAGCAATCTTCCAGGTGGGGAGAGGAAAGTGTCTAAAACTCACTGCCGACAAGAAACTGGATACATGTATGCAGAAGTGAAAGCATTTGGTAATTTAGCACGATGCAAATCATGTGACCTTTGTCAAATTACAGTAGGACATCAGATCAGAAAGTATGTCATGTGATGTAAAAACAATAATTCATAAACAGTATAACAACCACTTTATTTAAAGTTAGTTAAAATTAGTTTTCTTTGGCTGTAGAGACGGACCAAAGAAAGGACAGAGAGAAAACTTCTATTGGTGGATAAAGTGGATGACTTCCTCAATTCAGTAAAATTCTAAAGAAAAAAGGTGTAAGGAACCCCTTCATCATCCGCTTTAAAAATCCTTTTCAATCTGGCCAAACGCTCATGTATTCATTCATTCAACACTGGTAGTATTTGTTACAATCAATTTATTAAGTGCACTGTGTCATGAAATCCATTAAATCAAAAGAGTATTTATTTTGTTAAACCAAACCGTAACAATGAGCAATGAAAAGATTGATATTGTTTTCCTTTGCGAATATAACTTCAAACACAACTTACACACTGAGAAGTATTTTCTGTGTGTGTGCGCACATGTAAAGACTGCAAAAATAAAAAGGAAAAACTGCATCAATAAAACGTGTTTCTGATTAATCAAAGCTGCATAAAACCTGCTTTTATTCAAGTGCTGTGTTAAAATATATTTTCCTGTCCACTTTTTGGAAGAAATTGTGGCAATCATCGTCACCAAAGATAGATAACAAGTAAAGGGCAGTAATACAAAGTGTGTTCTGGTGGGAGAGCAAGTTCAATGCTTTGGCTTTGGATTGGACACCATACTGTCCTGCAAACAGGAACAGAACATCCCTTATACACAATAGTGTATTTTCCCTGCAGCAACAACAGCAGCATTGGCACCACATTATGTATTTATCTGATATTTACCATCACTGACACAAGTGTTGAATTATCCACAGAGCGATGTTCATGAAGCCATCAGACTCGGCATCAACCTTGGAGAGAGAGTGATTGTTCCCTGGGTACCAGAGTATCCTGAATAAAAATGCAGCAGAGCATTAGTGAATGAACATAAAAAAAAGCCATATGGCAGTGCATAGCTGACATAATCAACAAAACATGTTGCTCAGACAAGCTGCTTACCGAACTGGGACCTGCTTTGCTTTCAGAGCTCTGTAATATTCAATTCCTTGCTTGTTGGGTACACGCTTGTCATCTTCCCCTAAAGTAAGCAATACAGGTGTCTGTACCTAGATGAGAGATCATGTTGGGTTACTACATGAACACCAATGAAGCTACATGCACATAAATACACAGTAATACTTATACCTGTGCAACGTGTTTAATCGGGGACTTGTTCAGCATCTGTTCCCAAACAGCAGGGTCGGGTAGACAGTCTGTACTGTAGTCATAGCCAGCCTCAACCATGCACCTGAAAAATATCCAAACATTAACAGGAAGAAAGAAAAAGAAAAAGAAAAAAAAAAAAGGTCTTTTGTTCTTGCATTATTGAACACTTCCTCCCCGACGGTGAGACAGACACATGCCCTTTATCCAACTCACAGTTAGAGTGGAATGGAGCGGTTGAAATTACATAAAACAACAAATATGAGAAGTTGTGCACAACTGATACCGTCACAAAATGAGTAAACAAGGGTGGGCAAGGGTGTGGGAATGTGCATGCTAGTACATACCAGTCTGGGATGTCTGTGCTGCCAATCATAGAGGCCAAATTGGTGACGGGGTTGCGAGCCACACAGGCCTTGTAGAACCCTGGGTACTGGCCAATCAGATGACAGGCCAGGAAACCACCATGGGAACCCCCAGAAACTGCCACCTTCTGCATGTCGAACATGTCACCTTTCAGAACACTTTCAACAGCAAACTGGTCGGAAGGAAAACATAGGAAACTGTGAGAGATCATTTGTGGCGGAGAAGAAAGGAAGACACATGAAAATCAGAAGTTGGAGGAGAACAAAGAGGAAAAAAAAAAAAAAAAAAAAAAACTATGGCAACTAACCTCCACTAAATATGGAAAAAATGAATTAAAATCAATAGTATAAACAAAGAGTAACAATGGAAGTCATTTTTAATGATCTAGTTAATGACATGAAGTTTTAAACAGCATTGGAGCTCCGTCTTATTTTTTATTCTTACTTGAACATCTTTGACATCCTGGGTGCCAACATTGCCAGGTAATGAGCAGATACTGTCCTGGCCGTACCCAAGAGAGCCACGATAGTTCACTAAGCAAAAAAAAAAAAAATAGAATTACCACCTGGCGGTTTCATGTCTCCACCAACCAATCAAGTTGCAGTTTACATCCATGTCTATACAATGTCATCACTTCATCTTTTTAATCCTATTAGACATTTTGCGTGAAATTATCACAATGAGCATATGAATTCTTGAGTTCTGGCCAACAACGTGTTTTGTGAAGTTACAGCGACCTTTGACCAACAAATTATAATAATTTTACCCTTGACTGCAGGTGGATGTTTCAAGCCAATATGTAATGAAATTCCCTCCAGACGTTCTTTAGATATCGTGTTCACAAGAATGTGACGCACATACGTAAGTATGGAGGAATGGCCGGACAACCCAAAAACATAGCACCTCCGGATATGTTTTTTGCATCAGTCCTAGATGTTATCGTTTTGCATCGAGTCATTTTTCTCTGGTTAATATACCAGGCAAGTTATGATTGGTTATGCCTGTGAAGTACATGAGAGCTCTTAAGATGTTCACAAGATAGATAAAAACTAAGAAACACGTTGTGAAGTGACGAAAAAATAAATACTTTTTGTAGTCTGAAAGCCCAGCCAAACCTTTTCTGTTTTCTGAGCCAGCATGTGAACATTGCTCCCCCCTTTTACACGTAGAGTCAATACCATATCAGTGGATGATCAACCTCTGAGCAGGCGTCTCACATAAACGCACTCCACATTAACATATGAACATACCCAGTAATGTAGCAAAGCCCATCCTGCACAGCACAGACGAGGACAGAAGCCAATCAGCTACAAACACTGAGTGAGGACCCCCTGAGTAAAAGAAACAAGTTCATGTAAAATACAGATCGACAGTTTCTATCAAAAAGCCACATGGCATTGCTTGTAGAATCAAATGTATCTTATCTGTAGCACAGAAATAAATCCCAAGATAAATCAAATTTAAAACTGTACTACAATGGACAATTACGTACCACTACCTAAGCGTTGATTTTGTTTGCACTAGAAAAATAATAATGACAACTGAACCATAATGAGAGTAACCAACCATGAGGAATGACAACGAGAGGCAGCTTCACTCCATCTTCAATCTCCTTTGGTTTGATCAGCAAAGCTTCAAAATCAAGGCCGGCTGGAAAATAGGAACAAATAATTTGTCCTATAAGATTACATAGGCTGTTCTTCATGTCTTCATAGACAACTAAATCTTTTCAACCCTCCATAAACTTGAGGACCCAATTAAACCCAGTTAAAACAAACCAGTCAGCCTGTAAACTCCTTTACTCCATCTCTTGTAAACACAACTGCCTGCTGTTTTATCGTAATGATTACTATTGTATAATTTTGTACAAATGTATTAAACCCAGCCACGATTAAATTTAGCCTATGTTTGTTCTTTAGAAAGCCAGGTGGCTGTTAACTATACCTGCATCCCTAAATATTATGTATACCTCCTGACTAGTTTATTACGTAAACCGGTCCAAGCTAATGTAATCCAATGAGATAACTTTATAATGAATCTTAACTTTGTGACCCAAAAATGTATCACTTTTCAAAAAGGTGAGGATTGAACTCTCTGGACTGCAGAGTATGTTGAGGAGTTTCTTACATATTCTGTACACTTCATGTAAGTGAAACAAAATGGAGTGTGGACCAAATGGCACCCCTTCAGACCATTTGAGGAAAACAGAGAAAAACAATGCATTTCAGGTCCTGCGAGAGATGCTGTCTAAAAACATTCTTACAGTATTGACTGTTGTCCTGCTCTGGTGGAGGGGTGAAAGTCAAGATCTGCCAATCAATTTCTGGCATGGTCTCAGAATCTTCCAAAGTTACCCAGACCACTTCCTCCTGAGAATCCCTGGCCGGAAGGAACCCCACCCTCTGGACAAAAGAAATTGCATTGCAATAGGTGAAAAATGCATACGTTTTTTATTAATAAAGGCCCCCCAACCGACCCCAAAAATGCCATTTCTGCAATAGCACATTAAGTATATACTATATACAAATGTTAACAATGAAATAAAGACCACTCATCCTACCAGACTAGGAGGGCAGTTTGGAGAGGAGCAGCTGACCACCATCAAATCTCTCTGGATGTTCAGCAGACACCAGTTACCAACATCGGCCCCTACAGATAAACAAAGAACATCATTAGACACAATAGGTTGAAATAAACATGTTCAAGTTTCCCAGAACACTAAAGTGGTCGGCAAATCCCCCATTAGAGACAATAAACACCAAACAACAATAAACACGATTGTCGAGACATGAGTATGAGTAACGCCAAGGCTGATAAATGTATCTGACCACTCACCTGAAGTCAGAGAGGTGACGCTCCCTGTGCTCATATCCACCATCAACAGAGCCTACAAGAAAAGCAACAACTTTTTTAAGGTTAAGAATAATACAATTTTCTCAGTCTAAATACCTTTTTTATGTGGGAAAACATGCAGTTATCAGAAAAAATTATCAATATTGTTTGATTTGTATCATAATAACAAGAAACTTCCCGGGAGTTGACTGTACCTTGCGGCTGCGCTGAGGGCAAGCAACAATAACGCGCTGACTATCAGCTGACCAGCACTGAGGGGACAACTGAGAGCTGTAGATACCAGTAAAGCCATCTGTGAAGCCACACCAACACACACAGACAAGTTTGATATATATTGAAACTAGAATTGCCACCTCACATGTGTTTGCCAATATCAAATTTCATCTTTCATAATAAAAACATATTGCCTCCAGCCACGTTTGTCGCCGGCGCGGAGGCATAAAAAAGGTGCACTCACAAGACAATCGAGTATTCCTTACCTTCTCCAGGTCTATTCACCACATCCACCACCACTGAAGTCTTCTTAGTATACCAGTCGTACTAGAAATAAAATATGCAAATCACAGAGGAAAGCATAAAACAAACGTATAACTCAAATGTATTTCGGCTTGATGTCTACACAACAGGAAACAGCAGATGTTGCATTGTGTCAAAAAGCATTCATTCCTAATTATTCTTTTCAGTGAGTACAGTGCAAGAATGGAAAGTTATTGTGTCTTATGGGAAAAGGAGGCCCCATCCTGTCTTACCATGCAGAGCCTGCTGCACTGCATGTGTGGTCCATAGACGGAACATTCCAGGTAGACGATCCGACACTGGTCGGGGCTCAGCCTGGGGGAGCACACTGCAGTCATGCCTGAAGTTAGCTGTTCTGAGGGACACAACAAACACAATAAACATGAACATTTGCAGTAATAATAACAAAATCAAGCAATATCTTTTGAAAATATAAAAAGACAAACATTCACTTACCACATTTCCCACCAGTAAGATCCACATAGAACAAAGATGACCTGACAGAGAAAAGGAAGTCATGAATAACTTGAAGTAACTTCTGATGGGCCAGCTTTAATGATTCTCTCTGATCGGTGTGAACAGTAATCACCTCCTGTTGGGGCAGTACTTGAGGCCAATTCTGAAAGGCTCATGCCACCAGCCCACAAACACCACACCTGTGTCACCCGGAGCCCAAAATGCCTGCAGAGATAATTTAACAGAAAGAGAAAGCAACCGCAGGAGTATGAGCACACTATACATGCACAACAAGAAACATGCATCATTGCACAAACTGCTGTGTAACCTGTCCAGGTGAGATGTTTTCAGGCACCCCCTCCAACACAGAGACGTTGTCACCCTCGATGTCCAAAACACAAAGCACTGGACAGCTCTTACCAACCAGTGCCTCTCCCCAGTCCTCATAGAAGACAAATTGCTCCCCCTGCAGGGGGTAAAAAGAAAAAGAAAAAAAACACAACAAGTTAAACTAGAGTGGAACGTAACCTAAGAATGTTGAATGAACTTTTGATTATTGAAAATCACTTGTTTCAAAATGATTTGCAGTCACCTTTACAGTCTCCTTTTTCTCCACTCTCATGGTTTCCTCCTCGTCCCCAATATAAGACAACTCTGGTGACTCACTCTAGAAAACAGATGAAACATAGAACTGCAAGTTATTGCCTACTAGTCTGACCCAGTACACGATCTACCAACTATGAAAAATGGCCAATGAATCAACACTCAAACACATATGGGCAGAAAACTTACTTCACTATGAAGCAATAAGCTTAAAAGAAATATCTTGTAACAATCTTTTCAATATACTTGATTAGGTTTGGTGAGAGTGCATCTGCTGAGGCCATTAGTCACCAACAAGGTAGTTCTGTATTATTTCTTTCATATTGAATTCCTTACAGAGAACCACAGAATAGCTAGCAACGTGAACCAACAACAAGTATCTACTTAAGGTTGTTTTTTAGGAGTTTTTCCTGATGTGAATTGAGGGCCTAAGGATAGAGGGTGTCATATGCTGTGCATATTGTAAATCCCCTTGAGGCACATTTGTGATATTGGCTTATATAGAGATAGAATTGGCTTGACTGTTTGCTATGCTCTGGGCAGTATTGAACACAACCCCAGCAATGACTTCGAGGACAATCAAAATGCTTGATTTGCAACCTATAGAGCAGAGCAGCAGTTCTCTGCCGTGATCCTGTGCTGATTCACCCTCAAATAGATTTGCTGACAGACCTGGAAGAAGGATTCCGCCTTCGGTCTCTTCCTTTCTGCTACATACAAGAGGTGGGTCTCGGAGTGGGACCAAACCAAGCAGCCAAACTGCTCTAAAAATAAAATACAAAACACAGTTGATTACACATTGACTGGCTCGTGTAGAGCACAGTTTCAAAGAAAATATGCAGATTTAAGTGCAGTTAACTCACCATCTTCATAGACTTTGCCATGCTTCTTTAAGGCGGTTAGATTGATGCTTTTCATCTTTATGTTTTTACTCCAGATCTGAAGGGTCACAAGGAGGTCAGGGGAGGAAAGTCAAAGATCTTGGGTTCGAAGTGCAAAGTCACACAAGGTTTTAAATCTTATGATGGTAAATGTAGAGGAGCAGAAATATTTCTAGGCTATTAAAAAAAGCACAGTTTTGATACGGTGGGTGAGGGACTCAATTCTGAGTCTGAGCCCAACAGACAGCCACACACCTCCAGAAACTGTTTGTCCTCTCCTTTGATTGTGCACTCTCTGACAACGGCCTTCATTTCACCTGAGGGGGAATCCTTACTTAGCACCCTGACAGGACAAACATATTGATGAGACATTATTCAGTTTGCTCAGGATTAGATGCATGATAACATATTCAAGCCCACTCCACACAAAATTACTAAATGTTTACATACTCTCCTTTGATTTCAGTGCAGTTTCCTGAGGCTCCGGAGTAGACCACCGACTTGTCATCGTGGAACACAAGGTATTGTCGGCAAAACTTGGTGTTTTCATTCCTGTCCAGATCACGCTGGCTCCATTCTGCAAAAGAAAGCAGTTTAAAACAATCAACATTACATTACATTTCGCTGACGCTTTTATCCAGAGCGACTTACAATAAGTTATTTCAACCATGAGTACAAACTAAGAACAATAATCAAGAAAGTACAATTTCTTCAAGAAAGCCAAACTATAAAGTGCTATAAGTAAGTGCCTTTTTAAAAAAAATATATATAGGTTAATACTACAAGGATCTGATGGTCTCTGCGTGTCAGGCTGAGTCTACCTGTATAGATGTTGCTGTATTTGCCTCCATACTGAGAGGTGACAACAGGTCCCACGTCTGCTCTGCTCAGAGAAGGGAAGAGACTGAGTTCTCTGTAGAGCCTGGCAATTTCCTCCGGGTTGGTCATCACCTGACGAGAAGCAGCAGAACAACTCAACGCACGGACGTTACGCACCAGAGACACAAACTGGCCAACAGCGAACAACGCCTTGTGCATGTCCTAGCTAGGAGGCTAACCCGTCATGACGAACTAGTTACACGAGTCTGAAACATTAATCCAGTTTACCAGCAAAGACAGAGGTCTGTTTATAAACATGAGCCCAATGCGTTATGCTAACAAATCCAAGCGGTTGCTGCGTGAATAAAAACAAACTAAAAAGCCACCAAGTGAACAGGCTAGTTTGTTTTTAGGAGATTCAGTGTGAGCAGGAACTTCCGGGATGGGAAACAACCGTAACACCTGTGTGTCAGCTGGCTGGTTTGATTTGAAAGAAACTGACATATTATCAAACACGACAACGTAATTAACAGCTGCAGCTGCACCACTATGATGCTTATTTGTGTCGGACGTGTTAAACCACTCGGAAGTAAAGTCAGTAAAGTCCTCACGTACCTGTGACTCCATGGCAGAGACGGTGTGTGTCGTCAGTGTGCAAAGCAGTGAGGAGCAGTTACTGTCATTAAGCTTCTCCCGTACAAAGTTGACTAAAAATGAACGGAAGACCTGTTTCAGCTTCCTGTTTCTATTTAGAAAATAAAATAAAATCCCGGTGGAACAGTTCCAAGATTAACCCAAACGCCGGGATTTAATAATAATAATTAAAGGATATATAGTAATTTAGAAACCAATGCAGTCAAGTAGAAACGGGGTTTGTCATATATAATAATTTATTCATAGGAGTCACATATGGCAATACTTTTATTTCGTAGAAACGCCACCTCTACAACACCCAACAGGAAGCAATATAGCAATTAAATAACTGAGTGTATGCGCCCTCTTGCGTTTGGAAAGCAGTAATATTGAGAGTATTTCATATTGAACTTGTGCCTCATGCAAAGTCATTGCATTTAGTGTGTGGCATTCGCCGTCGAAGCACGGTAATATAAGCATTGTACGAGGCACGAGTTAATATTATATATACTTTCTGGCTTGTATTCCTTAAATGCCCTCAGTGTAAATGGCACGCAGCACGTCTGTCAGTCAGCTGGGGTAGGTGGGGTCACAAAGAGCCAAGATGGCTGACTTTGAGGAGCCGCTGTCAGATGACGAGAAGGTTTGAAGACTATCTTATTCTTTGCTTAACGCTATTTTCTCTCATTATGTAGAGAGCCCGGGCAGGTTAAATGTTCACGTGAACTCACGGCTAAGTTTTGGAAAGAGTGACAGTTTTTGGTCCCTTATCCAAGTGATGAACTAGTGTGTTTATGCTACCACGGGCTAGCTAACTAGCCAATGCTAGTTAAAGCTTGTAGTTGGCTAGCCGCGAGCTCATGGGCTGCAAGAGCGGGTTGAGTCACTGGACACTTCGACTGGCAATGTGTTACTGGGTCAGACGTTACCTAGATTAATATAAATGGAAGTATCGACGCCCATTTCCAGAAGTCGGGTTGCAACGTCCATGCCAGTCTGCAGTCACCCCAGGGTGGGCTCCGCATTCCTCTCATGTATCGCTAGCTCACAGTAGCGGCTACCTGGTACCTTGATTTGGGTTTCTGGGTCAAGCGGATTCAGTTGCAGCTCAAATACTTGCGACCCGCACAGGAGCTTGAGGTCAGCATAAGGGTTGCTATCGTTTACATTAGCTGACGCCCGAAAGTGACACCCTACCAGTGGCAGCTGGACACGTTATCAGTTGCAAGCAAAGCACACATTATTATGAATGACAGATGTTGCAGTTTTTCTTCTACAAGCGAGAATTACATTTTACGTGTAACATTACCATATACAGTAACAATCTTAATATCGACAAACGGGGAGCTTTCAAAGCTGGAAACGAGAGTATCGATCATTCTCCCGATAAAATTGAGATATTGGAGATTACGGTCTGACGGTCAACTGGGAAATTAAGGGCAAAATCATGGCTTGATTTTACAGTTCCATGACACATGGTCTCTAGATCAGTCTTTTCTAATGCAGTGCCCATTATGTGAAGCGTTTTTTTTTTTATGATTTCTCCTTTATTTATTTCCAAATTAAAAGAGCTATTATTTAAATATGTATGTCAAATATACTCTCTGAAGTTAAGTATTTCATAAAACATGCTTGCTGCTATTTTTGTTAAGTGACTTTAATTTTCTAATCAAAATACTAGTCATTCCTTGTTTAAGCATAACGAATGTCAACCAAAAAATGTTAATAAGGCTTCATCATAGGACACTTATTTTAAATGCCTCTTAGTGTCAGCTATGGCAATATGATAAGGCTACTACTGGATGCCAAATTACTATAAAAATTGGTCGTAAATTTGTACTTCTTTTGATGATTGACTTGTTAAAGTTTGAGTACATATTTCAGATTCAACTTTATTGTCATCGCACAGAGTACAAGTACTAGGACAACAAAATGTAGTTTAGCATCTGACCAGAAGTGCAAAAAGAATCATTAAAAGTGCAGTGCAATTTTCTAGATAAATAGCAGTATAAATAACAAATACATATTTGTTTTTCTTGAGTGAAAACCCTAATTATATGTAAAATATGAGTTTTTAGCATCTCTCTTTGAGCTGATTATACAGCAAGTCGTATTATCATGATAAATAATTAATTTGTTGCATTTAATTTGCTTCCATAGGTCCGCATAGCGGCCAACTTTGTGACTCATGCCCCCCCGGGAGAGTTCAATGAAGTCTTCAATGGTAATAAGTTGCTGATTATGACAAGTTGCACATAATAATACTGTCTTTAGTATAATATAATTTGCCTCTGATAATATTTGATTGTTTTATCTTTTAATAGTAATGCATAATACATGTTTGTCTTGTTAGATGTGCGGCTTCTTCTCAACAATGACAATCTCCTCAGGGAGGGGGCATCACAGTAAGTATCATTAAGTTGAGACAAACATCAGAAATTAAAATACTCATCGTTGACACAATTCAAAACAAACACACAAAAAATGTGTTTTGTATATTAGGTAGTGAGTAATGTAGGCATGACATGGGAAAAACATTTGTTGAAAGCATGTTTTTTTCATGTTATACATGCCTACTGTACCATTCACCCATTCTATACTAAGGATGGGTTAAAATGCAGAGAATAAATTTCCCCACTGTGGGACTAATAAGGGATTATTTCTTTTTCTTTCTTTCTTTCTTTCTATTTGTCCAGCTCCTTTGCCCAGTACAACATGGATCAGTTTACTCCTGCCAAACTAGAGGGCTACGATGAGCCGGTATGTTTCATTTTTAAGTCTTTGCTATTTATCCCAGAAGCACAATTGTCAACGCCAGACTTATTCAGGCTTTCCTCTCCCTTTTTATTGATAGGTCCTGATCACAGAGCATGGTGACTTAGGCCAGGGACGTTTTCTAGACCCCCGCAACTGTTTGGCGTTCCGCTTTGACCACCTAAGAAAAGAGGTGAGCGATGTGCAGCCATATGAAGGAGAGACAGCCCTGAGAAGCTGGAGAGATGCCTGTGATACTTCCCTGAGTGCCTACGTCAAAGAGCACTACCCAACTGGAGTCTGCACGGTAAGGCTCATTCAAATTATTAAAAAATAGTTATCTAAGCAATAGACTACATTTTACCGATACTGATACTATCTGTGTGTTGCAGGTATATGGAAAAACGGTTGACGGTCAGCAAACAATCATAGCCTGCATTGAAGGACATCAGTTTCAACCCAAGAACTTCTGGTACAGTGACCTCCCTGCAAACAACTGTTTAAAAGCTTATCTGAATATGTAATATGTGTGTGTGTGTGTGCGTGTGCGTGTGCGCGTGTGTTTCTAATTTTTCAAACATAGCTTTATCACAAAGGTTATAAATTACTAGTTTTACTTTTTTATTTTTTTATTTGTGGTTAAAAGTGAAATCATTGGTCTTTCAGTTCTATTAAGCTTCATGATGCTGCTGTCTGTAATGTTGGGCTTCTCTTCTGTTCTCTAACACAGGAATGGCCGCTGTAGGTCAGAGTGGAAGCTTACAATCGGTCAGTCCACTGCTCAGGTGGTGGGTGTGTTGAAAATCCAGGTGAATTTAATTCAGTGCGCTCAACTGCAGAAATGATAAATAAGTCAAAATGTGTTTATTATTTTATTTTTTTTTAAACTCCAGCTTATTAATTAAGTGTTTCCTCTATCTCAAGGTGCACTATTATGAAGATGGGAATGTGCAGCTGGTTAGCCACAAGGAGGTAGAGGAATCAATTCCAGTGACTGTAAGTAAAACATTTTACACAGAAGCTCTCCTGCAGTCTTTTAAACTGCTAATCTGCAGTGGTTTAATCCTTGTGTTGCTTACAAAATTGAAGATGTGCTGTGTCATCTCCGAATATGTAAAGAGGAGATCCTCCATCACTGTAAGAAGGATAAAGGGTTACGATTATGTGTTTTTGAAACAGAATGAAAGCCAGACAACCAAGGAATTTGTCGACATAATTGAGAACGCAGAAAATGATTACCAGGTAAGCAACCTTTTATTGACTACAAGTTTATATACTGTTTAACATCACAGGTGTTACTTTTATCAAAATGTGCATAATGAGACATTTTGAAATTCGAAAATGTAAAAAAATATTGTACTTTTATATTTGTTTGACCCCTTTTTTGCCTTCAGACTGCAATCAGTGAGAACTACCAGACCATGTCTGACACCACCTTTAAGGCCCTGCGTCGCCAGCTGCCTGTCACACGCACTAAGATCGACTGGAATAAGATCCTAAGTTACAAAATTGGCAAGGAAATGCAGAATGCCTAGTGGAAGGTCAGGGATTTACCAGAGAGTTGCACACTCCACAGGGCCCACAACCCGCATATTCATGCGCAAGGACTAACCAAAGCAAAGCTATATCCGTATGGGGCAAGGAATAATAAAAAATTAAAAAAAATAACTGAAGATCTGCAGACTATAAGGCACTGATATCTGTCTGCTGTAAGGAAGTTGCGGTTATGAAGATGATCGTGGTTTGGAAAAGGTGGTTACTAGGTGTGTGTGTGTGTGTGTGTGTGTTATGAAAGAGTTGTGGGTCAGTGTGCAGGGCTGTGCTCAGGACTGCTACATAAAAGACGTAAATCTCCCTTCTGCTGTATAAGTAATCTTAGACCTCCCGAGATTCAGGTGTCAGAAGTCACAATCATATTTCCATAGTTAAGACTCATGGAGAACTGGTCATGTAAATCTCGGAGTAGGAAGGCACAAGGCATCTGATGAGAGAAATTAAGCACACCATCACTTATCAGAGTTTGATTTAGGACAATAAATTATAATTTTGTTCAAGTTCTTTGTTCTATTGTGGTTGTCTTGCATGCTAGAATTGTAAATCAGAGGAATCAGTCAAATCGGGTCATTGACCGTAAAATAGCAGCCATCTGACATTGTAACTGGTAACAAGCTTCACGTAATCCTGAACCGGCAACTTAAATCATGCGTTGCCAATCAAATTGACAGTATTTCTACCCGTTAACATTTAGGAGTGGCATGATCCTCGGCATAGCTCTGTTCCTGCACTGTAAACCTGTACGTCTGTCAGGACTGAGGGAGCGTTCACTTGTTTTCTGTTGTGTTCCACTGATGTACGTGTCTCCACCCATGCAAGCAATGATGACTGAATTAAGATAACGCAACTTCTATGCTGTTGCATCTTTAATGCATTCTCTGTTCTGTTACTTTGGCAACACCACCTCCACTGTTGTACAGCTTTTCCTTTGTGAAAGGAAAACATACTTTAACCAAGATTTATTTGCCAAAATGTCTTTCCTATGGTAAAGAACTCCATCCTCCCATGTATGCAAAGTTCTATTTTAATACGCTGGTTTCTGTTGAGTCTTAGAATATTGCACTCTTAACTGTGACAAACTGTATTGGTCAATGCCAAGTGAATGCAAACCAGTTGCCATGTAAGGCAAGATACTATATATGTTACATGACTTCTGTAAGGCCATATCATACTGTTTGTGTTGCATAATGTCTAAGTAGGCTGACTCTGGATCAGTTACTTGTTAGCTATACAATGTGCTGTGTTCAACCCTCACACTATACTACAACTGTGTGCCGATCAATTATAAGGTTTAAGACTGTACTGCCCCATTCTGTTGTAAAATAAATGGATTGAACATCAGGATTGTTATTTTAGATTTTATTTCTAGACATGTCAGCACAATCTCAGATGCAGGTGTGCTGGAAAGTATCACTTGGGAGAAAAGATCCTGTGCCCTGCTCTTGCTGATATTCACAATTTATTCATCATACCAACGTTTTGGAATCTCTGGACCTTCGTTGAGTGTTTTACACAAGTCATACAACATTGATCTCAAATAGATAATAATAATAATACATGTCTAGTTGCAAGAATGACAAGTATTTAGCAAAATGGTGATCGGAGTCAGTTCATTGAAGGGAGTATGTTCACTTGAATAAAAAAAAATAAGTATACACACTGAGCACTTGATGGTGTTGAAATATTTGACTACATTTAGATAGTCCTGAGCAACAAAATAATATCCAACCAGGTTTTAGATTCTAGCATACAGTAAACCTTCAATATGTATATTGACGCCAATTTCTATGATGAATAGCTTCTGCATTCACGTGTCGAATCTGGATTCAACGGGACAAACATGTTGCCACCGGAAGCGTTCTGGTTTCCGTGTGTAGTCCAAGTAGAATTGACCAATCATATTTAGCAAATTAGTGACACTTGTACTTGTCTACTTGTAAAACTAACTGGTCGTACACGTCTTCTCCAACTCCAGTCTCATATCTCGAGTCGGACTGGAAACAACGAAAAGCGCATGGAACATGAAGTTTGGCCCCAGATGTCCACTGGCTGCACCGGTTCCCCAAGATTGTAGCCCCTGTCAGTCGGGGGTCCCGCACGTGCGCAGAACAGATCGAGTGGCTGGAACGGATCGGGCACTGAACTACTAAGTCCAGAGTTTTATCCAAACACGCTTTCTGAAACAGGGCCCTCACATGGCTCCGTGTCCTGAATGCACACTATTGAGTCAAGTGCAACAAGTTTATAAATACGTTACTTCTGAAATCAAGCAAGTTGGGCAACATGAAAACGGAGTTTAGCTCGCTGCTCAACAGTATTAGTAGCAATTAACGGTTGAAAAGCGCATGAATGCTGCAGGATTCAGTCAGCATGTTAACAAAACAACCTACACAAATAGGTCAAAGGTCAAGACCATATGCAACGTTACTCATACCTGAAAAAGGGACGCATCATTAAAAATGGCCGCACGGGAAGCTTCTTTTCGGCATGCATATACAGCACCGACATCCCCCCTCTGACCTCTGTATGCATGACTAATAAATCACAAGGGGCATTTCTAGAAAAAATAGCTCAACAAAATGACAATAGATTAACTAAGCCGGTAAGTATCCTTATATTTTTTTAAAGTTTTTGACCAGGTTCATTTCGTTTGTGTGTTTTAACTTGCTTCACAATACTTTTGTTATTATAGGACCTTTTACATTTATGGTTATAGCTTATAAATAAATGAATACCCTTTCATCCCTGTGACTGTTTGTATTGCCTATTGAACTTAGATCAGCTATTATCAGCTTCCAAATAAAATATTAAAACAGCACTAGATATTGCAGGTTTTCATAATATGCATATTTATTACAAGAGATGGATGGATGTTGCCCCTCACAGACAGTGTATAAATTTACAGATTTAAATTGATAAGCTAAAACAATAAGTTTCCATCTGTTCTTGATTGTAAAGACAAAAAAAGCATGTTGCACTTAAAACACATTTCTGTAGCTCTGTTAGGACAAGACACAATACTGTGTACATTATTTGACAGATACCAAACAGTTACAGTAGCACGATTCAAGCCGTTAGTCCCCATTTGTCCAAGGATGGAATATACCCAAAGAGTTGTCACATAATGGTGACATAGTCCTTCTTGGTTTGGGTAAAGCAGAAGTTAAACTTCCCTGAATCCACATAATATAAATTGTTGACATACAGTATCTTACAGTAATGTTGTACAAAGTGTGCCCCCCATTTAAGGATAAGATTCAGTGTATTCATGACAAGTGTAAAAGAAAAGAAAATAGCACATGCATGTGATCATTCACAGAGAATCAACTGTGAACTCTTCAAACTATTTACAGTATAATAGTGTTTTGTGAGACCATTTCAACAGGAACTGCATATGGCTTGTTTGGAATAATATTTCAGAACTACTCACTAGTTTATTGAAATGGTGATCACTACACATTTTCTATAATTTACATCCATTTAGTTCAGTTATTTGCTATACAGTGTAGCTTCTGACTAAAGTATTCTTTTTGATTCTAAAATGTCTTTCAGGTCTTTATCTTGTTGTCTTTATAGATATGACACCCTATATAAGTTAAAGTGTAAAATAACAGAGACATATTTTCATTCTAAAACTTACAAAAACATCTATATAAAACAGTAATAGAAATAGAAATATTTAAATCGGATTAAAAAAAATCATAATATACTATATTTTATTTCAAATAGTTATTTTCAGATTATTTTTATTAGGCATTTGTTTGAACCAGTCAAGCTTTAAAGTTTCTGTCCTACTGATTATGAGTGCTATGAAGTGGGTTTACGGTCTGGCAAAGATGATGATTACAGTATCTGTTGATTCAGGCCCGACTTATATAGTGGTTAGTTTGTATAATCTGTCCGTTAGCTGCTGGAAGATAAAACCAGGTCTGGCTCCTTGGCTCCTTCCTGCCCACTGTTGCTTTGTCCACAGTTCCCAGTCAGCTCTGGGAAGAGGCTGGTCCGAGCAGAGTGACTTGGGGAGCCTGGGGTTGGACTCATGCCGGGCTTCTTGGGAAGGATCGGAGGAGGATGAGTCCTCTCTGAGCGAGGAGTGAGGGGGGAGCGGATCCCCGGGGATAGAGGCCCTGAAGAAGGCGACCTCCCCCCAGGAGGAGTTGCTGCCAGGTTGCGGTAGTCTGTACCAAAAGGAGAGCTGCTGAGTGGGGCCAGCTTGACGCCGGCCTGCTGGCTGGTGAAGCGGGACAGCACCTGAGTGACAGTGTTGCGGGCCAGCTGCTTAGCGGAGCTGTGCTCTAGTGGGGGAGGGATGAAGGCGGTGGTGGGGGAGAGGTCCCTGGGGGAAAGAGGGCCTCCATGCTGCTGCTGCTCCAGCTCAGCCTGGCTCTGGAACTTGTGCCTGGCGGCATGGAAGCGCTGGTTGATACCAGCCTGGTAGGAGGACTGATGGAAGCCTGGGCTGCCCAGACGCTTGGCCAGAACGGGCGAGGAAATGGGCGAAGAGGAGAGGGAAGAGGAGGCCGTGCTGGAGGGAGAGTGAGGGTGCGGATGAGGAGGAAGAGGGGAATGCAAAAGTCCTCCTCCCCCATTCTCTACCACCCCTCCATTCTCTGGTCCTCTCCCCTCATGTGATGGTTCTGACTCTTTATGAGTGGGATGGCCATTGACCTTTGGCAGTGATGAGGATTTAGGGGCGATCTTGCCATCTGGCTCAGTCTGAACAGAGGTGGACCCCACTATGGAAAGGGATCCTTTCCCCACTGTCACAGCCTCTTTTACCACTTCTTTAACCCCTCCAGTTTCATCCAACCTCTTCCTCAGCTCCTCCAGCTGCTGCTCAAGCCCTCTACTCCTCTCCTCCTCTTTGCTGATCCTGGCTTTCATCTTCTCTCGTTCTATGTCAAACTCAGCCAGCTGCCGTTCAGAGCTCACCTCTAGCTGGGCTGCCCTGCTCTTCTCATCTTCAAGAACCCCTCTGAGCTTCTCCAGGGCACCGGTCTCCTCTTGGAGCGAAGTGCGAAGTTGGGAGACTTTCTGAGCCTCCTCCTGCGCCTGGCTGCTGGCTTTCTGGAGCTCCAGAGTCAGGTCTGATGAGAGCTGCTGCTGCTGGGACAGGGACTCCTCCACCTGGCTCACTGCCTGTGCTTGTTCCTTCTCTAACTTCCGCACTGTTGCTCGCTCCACTTCCAACTAGAAAGAGATGGAGAGAGATACAAGTCAAGAAGAGGCAGCGTGTCCACATTTAACCACAAGGGGGCAAAAGAACACTGCTTACAAAAGACCCAACACAGGATGGAAAACAGTATTGTTTTATAAAAATATATATGTTTGATATATATATATATATATATATATGTATTTTTCACTAAACCCATTACAACTGAGTTTATAATTGAGTTGTCTGCAACTGTATTTTTAAAGGTGATTATCCTATCTTTTTATTGTTTCCATATTTGCCAATAGTATTCATGAGCCCTCATTTAAATTGCTCATCTGAAACATATGAAGTGGTATTAAATGTGTACCATTTACTTTATTAGAAACCAAACTTTTAGAAATGGTGCTCAATTCCTGTTTTTCTCCCAATTTCTGTGTTCAGTGTTTCCATCTTTCCCCGTCAGCTTTAAATCCTTTGATGAGTTAAAGAAGGAAATGGGAGGTGATGAAATACAACCTAGCGCATATGATTACTGTACAAACACAACACAGACAGGAAAGCCAGGAAGACTGGGAGACACTCAGGAAACCTCCCTTCCATAAGGCCGTTGTCCTAAAGTTCGTATGGTGGTTGACTGTGCTCAGTGTGTGTGAGTCAGATGATCTTGCATTGGACATGGACATTCATTATCTCAGCTTTCCTGAGGCCATAAAGCCACATGGCTGCTGGACAACTAAACAATGGTTACTTCCTCCTCTGTTTCCTGTGGAACAGTCCCCTGCCTGTGCATACGAGTGCTTGTGTTTGTCTGTACTTTAACAGGCCAAGCCCTGTCCACCCTACTGGGTTACACAATAGAACTGCACTGATGCTTCCCTGCTCAGTGGCTTGGTTTTAAATCACAGCTGCCACATTGAAGAAGGACACCGTGCAGACAGGCAGAAGAGAGGGAAAGGGAAGCAGAAAGTGCACCAGATGTGCCCGTCTATTTAGAAGACTTTACCAAACATATAAATACGTACACATATAGTGCAACAGTACATGTACACTTTAAATATTGTACACGTCAGTCATACCTGTTGCAGCAGTTTGTCCCTTTCCGTCTGCAGCATGAAAGTGAAATCCTCATTCTTCGCAGACTTCTGAGCACGCCGTCGTTTTTCCTCCTCCAGATCAGCTATCATCTGTCAAACAATGAAACAATTAAATCACTTGACATGCAGACAGGCTTCTTGTGGCAGGATTCAGTGCATTCATTTGAAAACATTCACAATCCAGCCTATTGTACACATGTGAGCCCCAGAGTGACCCTGGCTGGATGCTTGGGTTGTTGCAACATTGTCCAGACACGCAAATCAGAAATAATGGATGTGTGTGTTCACGACTGCATTACTTACCCTCCTGTGTCTGCTCTCAGCAGCAGCCAGCTGTCCCATCATCCTCTCCTGCATCCTCTTGCAGTGAGCCATGACCAGTTTAAGGACCGCCAGAGGGTTCGGGCCCACCGCCCGGCCCTGCAGGTGTGTGCGAGACTGGGTGAGCGTGTTCTGGCGCTCCGATGACTCACTGTCCCGCTGCAGGGCCAGGAAGGGATCGCTGAGGTCATACTCGCCGTATCGCTCCTGGACGAATGTGTCTCTCTGCTGAGCCTAGAAACACACAAACATATAGCACACATGTAATTGTACTGTTTGCTTGTTCCTTTAACAGCAGGTGCTGGAATAAATGTACCTGCAGCCTACAGGAAGAAAAAAACTAATCTGTCCATGTAAATGTTCAGTCCTGACTCAGCAGGAAAACAATAACCAGTGTGTTTGTGGATGAACATGGATTTGATAGGATGAGGTCTCCTTTCCATGTAAGACAGGACAAATGTGTTACAGATACCATGAAGGTAACATGAGGCCCAACTGTCGGTGTCAAGAAAACACAAAGTAGGCTAAGTGATCGCGAACAAAACATGAACTTATAATGTGATGCATCATTTCACTATCAAACATAAGACTAGTAAGTAAGTGTGTGTCTGTGTGTGTGTGTGTCTGTGTGTGTGTGTGTGTGTGTGCATGAAATCTGTGTGGATTGATGTTATTGTCAGTGTGAGCAAAGCAGATGGTCGTTCCTCTCAACCCAAACACAAAGAGGTGAAGCGTGGTCGTCCAACCCCCACCAGGGGCAGATGTTAACTCCTCCCCAGGGATGCAGGGGTGAAGCAAAGGGCCATGAACACACATGACACAAACGCAGAGCTGTTTCTAATGAAGAAGTTATATAATACCGAAACCAAAAACAAGATAATTTAATTTAAAAAAAGATAGCACGCTTGAGGGTAAAAGTGTCAAAATATTGCATGCAATCAATTACTTTCCATCTGCCATACCCTACTCAGGCTTGTTTGAGAGAAACAGGCTGGAATGACAAATTAAGTGAGACGTGATAGGACCTTGTTGACCTCACTCCAGATACAATGATGTATTCTCGGGACGTCTCATTTACTACATACAGTAAGTAGGTTTGAGTTCTGGAGGCCTGCAGCGTCAGCTGGCGGTGCAAGTGATGCAAGCACAAGCCACAGAGTTCAATCCACGTGCCTTCGGGACACCCGTCGCTGTCTCCCCACGCAGTCCTCATCCGACACCCCGGTCCTCTGGCCCCCTCCGTCTCCCTGCCCAAACACGCACTGCACTGCATTCCACTGGCTGTTCATTTCTCAGAAAATGCCTCTCTCTACTTCCGCCTCTCTGCCAGCGTCTTTTTCTCACACGCTCTCAGACTGTGGCAGCACGCATGCACACACGCACACACACACACACACACACACATGCACGCATTCACGCACACACACACACACACACACACACACACACCCTGAGGACACCAGTAAGGAGGCTGTATTTGAGGCTGAACAAAGAATGTGACCCTCAGTGAAGAGATTACAGGACTTGAACAAAGACAACTGTCTCAATGCCATCAGTTTTACGCATTGTCTCCATGTTTGACCCAGTAGGTTCCAATGTGTGAGAAAAGTGTGTATCTGTGTCTATTTTCTCCCCTATTTTGTGATTATAAATGTGTATTTGTGTGCAGGCCATTTGTACGTTGACCAGTAGTTGTGTGTTTTTGTGCTGGACTTAAAGCTTTAAAACCTCTTCATCTAGCTGGAGACAAAACTGAGTTAAATAACTTTTTAAATAGACCATTATGGGTCGGGCTGTGATTGGATGTGTGTGTGTGTGTGTGTGTGTGTGTGTGTATAGCAGTGCTCGCCTTGGTTCTGGTCTTCCGTGGTTTTCTGGGGTTAGTTCTGATCATAATGACAGAGTGTGCTTTCCTCTATAAGAGGGCACAACAAGCAAACCCTCTCTGCTGCAAAGCTCTCATTTCTGCAGCTGTGGGTGACAAATGTCTCTACAACAAAGAATATGTTATATGCTATTCCTTCACTGGTTCATAATCATTCTGTTTTTGACTTTGCATCAAGTATATGAGAATTTACAATTTCCTTTACAATTTCACGCACCACCTGAAACAGATTGAAACATGTGTGCTCCAGCTTGTTTGAGCATTACCGTCTTCAACAGCTTGTTTCCTCTAATGCACTCCCGCAGCTGTGACGAGATGTGAAAGACAATCTGATGCTTTTCACCTGGAAAATGTCTGTCAGTCAGTTACCTTCAGCCTCAGGGCACAATCATGCCCTTGTGTGAGCTGAAAGGGGCCGGGGTCCTGTTTCCTGAGAGAACTTCTGCAATGACTGTCACACAATGAAGTCAGCCGCTCTGACTGGTATTGGGTGAACGTCTCCTGTTACAAATTAACAGTTGAGCCTTAAACTCTTAAATAGTACTGTGGATGAAAGAAAAAACTGAATTTCTATCAAAATGAGAACGAATACATTATGCATGCACACATATATATATATGTTGTTAGCATAACCGTCTGTTTCCGGGGTAACATCTCAAATCCAGCAGCTTTGCAGTGGGGGGTTATGGGAAAAGAATGCGTTCCTGGTGAATTAGTCCACTCGTCAGAAGAACAGCGAGACACACAGAGACAAAAGGACAGCAGGACCAGACCTGTCAGATATGAAAAGCTTCTTTCATGGCACTTAAGGAGTACCGCGCAAGCGTCTTTGCAAGAGAACAATGTAGAATAAACGAGTATATGAGGTTGTTGTTCTATTCAGTTATTTCAAACCCCCCAAAAAAGAGTTAATTCATCAAGACTTTTGATCATAAGCCTGCCGTGCAACAGAATCACAGTGTGGGGTAGAACAGGAGACTAAAATGTGAAGCAAAGAACCAGTTGAACAACAGAAGACAGCAGGTCAGCTGCAGACGACCCTTTTCAGATTTATGTCCCTGGCTTCAGTGTTTTCTTGGACGAGGAAGTAAGACTATAGTAGTGCAGTTTTTCTCCTGGGCAGTGGACACGACTATTCTGCTCTACTTAAAAGTAGAACAGAGCAAATAGTGAACACACCACTCATCAGCCTGAATAACAGGCCTTGGCAGGTGAATGTATCAATCCACTGGCAGCCACATTTCTGTTGGTCATTAAGCAATTACAGAACAGTCTTTTGGGGAAACTCGTAGCAAATGGGGAATGGGAAAGTGAAACAATATAATAATATCCCAAGCCTCTGCTTCCAATGTGTTACTTATCAATCAAGTCCTCATGAGATTCAATTTAGTCATTTAGCTTGTTTCAAGACCAACCACATTCAAACTATGAAGTCTTTCTATAATGCAACAGATGGCCATAATACATAATAACATAACATGTGCTAACCCAAGAGTACACATGCCTTAGTTTGGGACTAGCTAACCAGCCACTAAGGACAATTATAATCATTACAACAAGCTAGAAGCCAAATGTGAGACAGAGGTCGTCTGTAAAACCTAAATAATCACTCTGATACTGTAAGTACACTGTGTACTGAAAAGTGCATTTTTCACAGATTTATCCCAACAGAAAAGAAATGGCCAGCTAAGATGCAAATTTGTAGCAATTCAGCCAAAACTTATTGTACATAGGGTACCTGCCAAAATGCTTTGTGCTCTGCAAAATAAACAATAGAGAGAGAGAGAGAGAGAGAGAGAGAGAGAGAGAGAGAGAGACAGAGACAGAGACAGAGACAGAGCAAAATGAGATTGGAAGTGTAGGCTTTTTGAAGCGTAAGCTAAGGTGTGTGCTTGAAGCTTCAGCTGTATCCTCCACACCTCCCGACCACACATTAATCACAGAAGGCAATAAAATGACTGGAGAGACTCCAAACAAAGCCTGACTTAACTTTAGGGGCCGTGAGACGAGACAACTTCCAAGTAATGTTTAACTGCCTCGGACGCTATCATCAGTGGTTAGTGATGAAATATGGGAGCAGGTGATCTCAACCTTTGGTCAGGCGGTGGTCAGAATAATGACATATAATTAGGTGGGATAAGGAAGTGCTCTGGTATTTCTTGAAAACGATTCAAGAAATGATTACACTGACACAAACTGCATTGAGAGAGCATTGGTTTTTCTTATCTCAGACTGACGTCCTGTATCACTAATCTATTTGCAGCAGGCAAATACTCTGCGGTTCAGTGCAAATAGCAGCAAAGGGTGGAACTTGTTACCATTACAGATATGATCCATTATTTTCGAGCTGGGTCTAGGGATAGGAGAGGCTGCCATAAAAGGACATCCTGAGACAAACAGTACCCGACCTGCGCTGCTCACATGGACTAGTCATTGCTGTGTGTGTGTGTGTGTGTGTGTGTGTGTGTGTGTGTGTGTGTGTGTGTGCATGCTTCAGAGCACCTGTTGTTTTTTAAAGAATAAAAGCAAGAAGGTAACATCGGGTACTTTGATGTCATCTCAGAATTGTCCGGTCAGGGAGCTTTACTCTCTCAGGCCTCGGGCTCAGGGTGTTGATGTTCAAGCGCTTCACTGACATCATCGTCCAGTGTGCATTACACTGTTGTATTAGGTATTTCCTGGCTTTTAAGGTCACCCTCTGAGTAGTTTCTGCTTTTTTAATCATATTTTTACCTTACCAATCTTGACAACATGTCCAAATTGGGCAATGATTCATTGTAGAGGAACATAATATACAATCTTATCTGAACAACACAATCAAGCCAGGCCCTATTGTTTTAGGGAATTGGGAAAACACGTCAGCCTGCAAAAGTAGACATAGCATTTTAGGATTACAGGATATGACATCATGTGGAAAACAAAACAGGCCCTGCTGAGCATGACTGAGAATTTACAAGTAAGGTGTAGGTCTGTTTTCATGCCTTCAACTGGCATTCCTTTGAGCTACTGAGAACTTGCTCCGTGCTGGATGTATGCCATGTATGCCTGACAAAGAGAAGATAATACTAGCATTAGTTCCAGTATTGATATTGACAATCATAAACTCAAAGGAGATGCCACTCCTGTTGCAATGCAGGACCTGTTTCTTGTTGTTCACAGGAATGTTCCCTCTAATAAAACTACTTATCTGTCTCCTTAGTGATGAAAACTAAAAACAGTCAAATCAAGAATCTGTAGAGACATGTCCCAAAGGTGACGTCATCTTATTAGTGAGCAAACACTAATACAGTTCCACGTTTCTGAGGGTTTCGGGTGAAGGAAGGGTTAAAAAGGCGGCTAAATGCAAATGAGCCGAGCAAACTGCAGGCATCCCGAGTACTTGGAGCTGAGAGGAGAAACTTTTTCAAGTTGGAAAAGAGTGGTACGGATTTGAGAGCCTCGTTTGCCTTACTCAGTCTGACAACACTGAGGGAAGACTTTAGAGAAAACCACGGTGGCATATCAAGATCCACGAAGAAATCACAATGTGAAAAACAGAAAAGACACACTGTACAAACACACCTCTTGGGTGCAAAATCAATGCACAGACACAGAGCTCAATGTAGGACACATTAGCCTGCCATCGAACCCTGACACTCCCCTCAGCGGTCACGTGTCTACACACAAGCTGCCCTAACGTGGACCAGTCATTGAAAATAGTGTACAGGCCCCCAGTGTAACATAGGAAGTCGGTGATTTGAGCCTACAACTCTGTACATCCTCTACAAAATAAACACTGCAGCCTCTAACTCACCAGAGACTATCTGTGTGTGTGTGTGTGTGTGTGTGTGTGTGTGTGTGTGTGTGTGTGTGTGTGTGTGTGTGTGTGTGTGTGTGTGTGTGTGTGTGTGTGTGTGTGTGTGTGTGTGTGTGTGTGTGTGTGTGCAGATAGAACATGGATACAGAAAGAGAAATCGGTACAGACAGCCAGGCGACTGTACATTTGTCCTCAGGGGAATGACGTGTGTTGAGTTTTTGGCAAACCCTGCCTTCATCAGATCTCGTCAACTGCCGTCACTGAGGCGGTGCGGTTAGATCGGCTTGCCCTCGGGCCCCTGGCACTAAAATTCTCCCATGCTTACAGCCTCACTTGCCTGCATGACAAACCTCTGTATCAAGGCCTGCTCATGAGACAGTCATGGTTGCTACTTGTCCTTATCGCAACCTCAATCCCTATTTCAGACAATGAGTCAAGCATTCAAGGTCTGAGCAGCTTCACCAAGCATGGAGCAGCTGCCGCGGTCATGAATGTGAAGCGCAGCCAGGGGCACGGAGAGAGCCAATCAGTCTCGACTAAAACATTACACGGCATTGTAGCCGAAGGTAAGCTATGCTCGTTCACTCGGATATGAATGAATGAGCCACACAAAACGGAGGATTTAAGGATTCATGGTTGTTGTTGTTATAACGAGGTGCTGCTCGCAATGTGCACTCGGGTCATTCAAACTGTGGAGAAAGGACCTCAAAACATTCAGAAGGTGTCTGAGATGCACAGGTGTTTTGAAAGACTGCAGTCTTCTCCGTAGTCTGTGTTCAAGTTTCAAAACACAGTTGCATTCAGAGGATTTGAAGTGGCAAACAACTTTCACAAGGTTTGCGGTATGTAGCCGGGGCAACGTGCCAAACAGCCATCGTGTCTTCCCTTTGGCCGAGGGCACATTTTGTTTATATTCAGCAATAACGGGAGTTTCCCAGATTAAAACAAATGTGAGCACAAATAGTTACTTAAGACACGTTTGACACAAATATGTATATGTAAGTATGAACCATAAATCTGAACTAACGCCTATAGACACAATGTGGACGTATCCAGGGCTGACTAGTACCCGGGGAACAGGTGAACATGAGAAACACAGATTTCAACTGATCTGACCAGCAGTCATGTGTGCTCTGGTGGAATAAAAGGCCTGCTGGGAAACCAGAATGACTCCTGCGCCATTGTCTTTACGAGCTCTGTTTCCTTAGTTTCCTGTTTACACATCCCCTCCCTGCTAGCTCACATTCTTTTTGGGGGGTGTCATGCTGAAACAGGTCAATGTAAGTGTCCGAGGAAAGACAAAGAAAAGAGTGTGTTGTATTTAATGGGTTGCTGCTACTATTTTCAAGTTATTACTGCTACGTGTGTGAGGTGTTCTGCAATGGGCATGACAGAGTCCGCAGGAGGATCTGTGTGTGTCAGATGTTGTATCTAACTCACCCTGAGGGCATGTATGACCACATCCTGGGCCTCCAGCTCTCCCTCCAGGACACTGAGGAGAGTCAGCAGCTCTCCTCTGCTCAGAGCCTCCACATTCATCTTCTCATCCTGAGGAGGCAGAGGGAGTGTTCAAGTATTAAAAGAAGCAAATAAACATAAATACAATCAGAAGGATAAATAATTTAAATAATACAAATGGTTCAGGTGTTAGAGTTTTATTTTTTGTGTAGCTTATTATCACTTAGTAGTAGATTATCTGAGTGCATTTAAGGGATTTGGGGTCCCATCTGTGGCCTCTTACTGGGTTGTGCTCAGGGTTATAAACAGGAAGTAATTAGCATATCTGCATGTTAAGTTGCTGAGGGACTGAGGACAGTTGTTATCTCTATTCTGTTCCCACTGCGAAGATTCAGTGAGCTCCAAATACCAACAGGGTGAGACGAATGTGAATGAAACTTCTTATTTGCACACACTTTTAAGGTATTTGCCATCCCGCTCTCCAGCCACTGTGTCCTGTGATTCATCAGCTAGGTCCAGTCATAGCCATAGGGTCCAGACATAACACACTTCACACAGCAGACACCATCCTTAAAATTAAGAGAAAGACAAAACACAGTTGACTTCATCTTGAGTAAAGTGGCTTTCAGGTTATTTACAGTGTCTTATAACGGTGCGGCTGCTCCTCTGTGTTAACTACGTGTTTGACGAGGATACACACGAGCTGGGAGGTCAGATAACAGCAGCGGCTGTAATGACCGGCCTGTCTCTTACACCTTGTGTTGTTCTCTGTCTGTCACACACCATAGATAAATAAACGGACGCAGGATGTTTCAAGGGTTTACAGCATAACCTGCGCAAGATTGATATCCACATTGAAGTGTCTTGATAAGGTGTTGAGCTGCCAGAACAACCCCGGGGGAGGATTGTTCCTCATGGATGTTGGTCCCAAATATATATATTCTTATTGTTTCCTGCTCGCCAAACCATTCAGTGACAACTCATGTTCTATGATATCTACATTTGTTATGTTTTTCCTCACATTGGTCACCCGTTTGTATTAATATTAAAAAGCAACTGTCCTCATCTTCACTTTAAACAAACCTCTCTCCTTCTTTGACAGCAAAAGGATGAATCTCAAGTGAAGGCTACTGTTTACTTTCTTGCAGCAGCGCCCAAATTCTTCGGTGCATTCTGTGGCTCACCACACATTCACAGCAAAGCAACAAAGTGTGTGTGCGGCACTGGCTACTCACTTATAATCACTCACACACACGCTATGGTGTAGGTTAGCTTGGATATGTGTGTGTGTGTGTGTGTGTGTGTGTGTGTGTGTGTGTGCGTTTGAGCTGTTGGCTGTAAATATAGGCAAATCTCTCACTCTATGTGTCACCCGATATCTGTAAATTATCTTCCATGGAAAATCCTTCCAACATTCCAGGGATGCCCACACCACAGGAAGCATCACTCCAGAGTGAATATCAATATAAAGCCATACCAGCTAAGTAGACAACACTATAGTCCATGCCTGTGTGCATTCACTAGGTCACATATTTTTGCTATTTTTCTTCTTGCCAGTCCTCTCTCAGAAGGCAAACAAAGGCTGGGTTCAGCTTTACTCCTCCTCGCTCAGTAACCAGGAAGGCTCTGTGCTGTGACTGCTCAGGGTGTTCAAAGCAATACCTGATCCCTGCCGTTGCTCGGGAACAGCAGAGGATCCACCTGCCGTGGGCCTTTGTCTGACTCAAGGGACTGTCATTATGTTCCGTGTTGGCAACTTTCACTTCCATTGCTAAGAGTCACAGACATCACAAAAACACCAAACTAGCAATCATATATAGCTTCCCTGTAGTGATAATGGTAAAATCAATACTGCATCAATATCACTGAAGTGCACACCCATTAGCCTGAACAGTAACTCAACATAAGACCCCTGGTCCTCATGAAGTGTTACTCTATATAATGTCTTTCTAAATATTATTTTAGCATTATTAGTAAGAACAAATTCCGACCTGGTTTTCGGCTGTAAAGTTTCACTTAGGCGAACCTGAAATGGCAAAGCCCCGTCCAGAACGAGCAAATATCAAGTCGAGTCAGAAACCTGTCTATTGACTTTTTTTTTTTTTTTCTTCCTAAAAAGCCTGACCAAATTGAAGCCATAATTTCTAGAAGCCATGGAGCAAATATTCCCGCAACATTCTGTGTAAACATACCTTCATGCGCCCTGTTCTGCACGCATTAATTGTTCTCCAAATCCAAAAAGGAGGCTCCTCAACAGCATGAATCAAATCAGTCCACTGTCATAAGCGAGTGCGAATAACAGACGTTCAGGGACGACGCCGCCACCCAATCAATGGGGCGTAGTGTTACAATCTGGCCAATAACTAGCAGGCTTTCCGCTAGGGGGTGGAGATTAGGGCGTTCCCGGGTCTGTGGGATAAACCTCTTTGTTTCGGACGTCCAGTGTTAATTTCCACCCATTCTTGTCAGGCAGCGTGAATTGTTTTATGGGATAACAGATTGGGCAAAATGATGGCCCACTGTAGTTGCATGTTTACTTTGCGTCACAATGGTAGTCTTTCAATTTTAAGTTTAAACATGCACTTCAACTGCGGATTATTTGCAGTGTAATGGAGAACACACATGCATTTTAAATTCGATTTAAATGATTGCAAATCATGCCCCTGCAAAGACAATTCGTACATTTACCACAATAACTCATAGAGCAGGTTCTTTCTCAAAAATCCCCTAGAATGAACGCCTCGTGGGGAGATGGCTTGCATCTCACTGTGTTGCATCGCCCCCTAACGGCCAAACGACAGTATCGCAACATAATGTGCCTTATTTCTCCACCGTGCGCCACCATGAGTCTGCATGCTGAGGAAACGTCAAACGTCTGTTTCACAAGATTTCAGATCACAGTTTAGTATAGCCCTTTGTGTATTAATTCATATGTATTTGCAACTCGACGATTAAACAAATTAGTTCAATTTAGTGGACAATACTGTCTGACTTATATGATCCGTTCATAAACAGGTTTAGTGGAGTTGATTTGGTGTCAATTAGTGTGCCAGTAATGTTACAAACAAATAGCAGAGCAAGAAGTGCTGGTTTTGTCACACAATATGGGTGTGTGAGGTCATGGTGCCATTCAGCACCTTGAAGCAATGTTGTAACATTTAGGAGTTGTTCAGTGAAATAGAGTCTAATCTTGTTCTTTATGTCCCCTTCTTTTGTTTCTCTGCCTTTTTTTAGACTGTCTTATTGAAAAGCAGAAACAGAAACCTGATGGTTCATGTATTTTAGACAAAGATTTCCACAATAGTATTTTCCCACCATACAAGCCTGCATGTCTTTGTCACTTCTGTACGCACCACACTGTTAGTAACTCCCTTTCTGCACGTTAGGATGTGACGTTGACATATTTTTCAGTCAAAGTTCAGCCTCATTGTATTTTTCCATGTAGGCTATAGCTGATGTAGCAGAAATAGCAATGCTCCTAAACATACTGTTGGCGGAAGAAGTATTAAGATACTTAAAGTCAAATAAGAAATACAACAATGTAAAAATACAGTACAAAATGTTACGTAAAAGTGTTATTCTGTCAAACAAAAGTACTGCAGAAAGAAAAGAATTGCCCCAGTGAGTATCTTTTCTTTATAATATTCATTATTACAAATGTTTGTTTTTTTCACAAGTGACTGATTAATGAGTAACTTAGTATAATTTAAATGCTGTTACTGGTTAAGGTGGATCTAAATTCAAGTACTTTATACTGTTGGGTCATTGACATGAATATTGCATCATACATTATAAATGGGTCATACCTTGTGTATGAACTATAGTGGTCAAGTTATTGTAGTGGAGTAAAAATAAGCTATAATATTTACCTCTTAAATGTATTGTAGAAGTAAATAAGCATACAATTAAAATACTTGGTACAAGTACCTTGACATAAGTAAAAGTAGTTTAGTTACTTTTCACAACTGCTTTCACAACATTTCTAAACTAAGGACAACGTGTTTGCCTAAAATGACAGATTACTAAATTAGATACATTTTAAGGATTACCTTTTCAAGAATGTGACCAAACAGCGAGACCACACATCGACCAAATTAAGTGTGAGCACTTTTATTAGAGAAGTAACTAACAAAGTCACAAATGAGATTGCAAGAATGTCAGTAATGTCTGTAATGCCAAGAGTAAAATGTGGTGTAGGAGGCCTGTTAAAATACTATCCTGAGCCCAGCCCCCTCAGGCTCACTTTGTGATGAGCTCTCAGCTCCACCCTCTCACATGTGAGATAAGAAGTGAAGAGGACAAAATAAATCACAACATGGAAACAAGCAAAGATGGAGAAATATAACTGAGCATAGTAAAACTCTCTCTTAACAATATAATATAATAGTATTTGTTTTTTTAAATGTGTACTCATGTAAGGAGTAGTAAAAGCAAGAGCAGTAGTGCGGATTTATCATAAATGATACTTTTCTATTCAAGATAAGTGTTGTGTAATACATAGTAAATGTTGTTATTGAATTCCTTAGTGAAAGTGTCACAAGATGGTCTGTTGTTTTAAGTTAGCTTGAGGGAGGATCTGCAGCAGTTGCTCTGGGCTCCAGCTTCAGCTTGATGGGATTCTTGGGTGTGGTAAATCCATCATTTCCCAGCTCCATTGGAATCTAGGAAAACAAGACATGTCACAAATGAAGCCCTTCTGAAGCTCAAATCCAATCCAACCCAACAGCTGTCACAACTTAGAGACTACAGATACTGAAAGTCCTCTCACATCCGTCTCCTTGCACGTGACAAAGCTGAAGTTCTGGAGGATCTCCACCACGGCCAACTTCATCATTAAGAGGGCAAATCGCATGCCGATGCAGTTCCTCGGCCCCGCTCCAAACGGCAGGTAGGAATAAGGATCCATGGTGTCTTTGTTCTCTTTGCTAAACCTGGAAAATGAACACATATTTTAAATTGATTAGCCAAATAACTGAGATTGGGTCAAATCTGACCGTAGCCATTTATCCAATACCTTTCAGGTTTGAAGGCATCAGGTTCAGGCCACAACGTAGGGTCACGGTGGAGAGTGTAAACTGGTACCATGACGACAGTTCCTTTAGGGATGGTCACTCCGTTAATGTCCACAGACGACTTTGACACTCTCTCTAATCGATTAGCAATAGGGTACAGCCTCATTGTCTCATTCAACGCCATGTCCAGGAAATCCATTTGCATCAAGGCTTCATAGGTCGGCTGAGCCTGGAGTGTGAAATAGTTGTTAGTTTGTAGAACAGAATTAGTTGCTGATAAAAAACAAAATAAATTACACTTAAATAAAAAAGTAACCTTTTCTGGGAAGGTTTCATCAATCTCCTCTTGCAGGGTCTTTTGGATATGAGGGTTAGTTGCCAGGTTGTAGGCTAAGAATCCCATTGTGCTGCTACTTGTTTCATAGCCAGCAAAGATGAATATCATCGCCTGAGACAGGATCTCATGGTCAGTCAGTCCTGGAACACAAATGCATTATAACTTTGCAGTCTGGAAAGGCTCAAAAAGTCAACATGAGCCTTTTTATTGTCTGACTGGATGATTATGGAACTCAATGGGCTGTGACCGTACGGGACACAACGTCAGAGCTCTGGATGTTGAAGCCTTTTAAAAACAGCTCCAAATTGTTGTTTACACGTTCTTCAAATCATGTCATAATCTCTTCATAGTTTTACCTGATTTCTTTAACCCGACTTTTGTTTGACTTCAACAGTCAGTTACCTGCTGCTGACTAATAAAGATGCTCCCTTACTTTCTTGCAAACTTCATATTTACATGTCAGTGATCGACAGTACGTGAAACCTCACGTGATACACACATTACAGTATGTTCACATTCAACTTGAGCATAAGGAAAAGCAAATGCCTTTTCTAAAGAAAGGGACCCTTGATATCCTGAATTTTAGAGAAAATCCTGAACATCAACCCTCCATCTGGTTTCTTTCTCTACCTTTGTGGGAGCTCGTATCCTCTTTGCGGGTCTTCGACGTCTGAGAGTCCACCATCAACTGCATGAAGTCCACTCGGTTCTAGATAGTTTATGTTCAAGGGAGAGATTAGGAACACAAAATATGAAAACTTAGCCAACAACCAACATCAAATCCATTGTAGGTAATACACCATCTCTATATTACCGTGTGTTCATTCTTATTCCGGTCCAATTTGATCGTCTCTAGAAAGCTGTAGAAGAATTTCATCACCTCAGCAGGGAAGAATGACACATCAATCTTCTCAAAAATTGGCCGCAAGAATGGAAACAAAACTGAAATAGATGAGAATGAAAAAATACAGTTAATTCAGAGCTCAAAAGGGACCAGATAAACATTCTGGTTAACAGCGTAATGTTTGACATACCAACAAGCACAAGCAGCGGATTCAGGAAGTTGAACTTGACCATTCTCTTAATGTTTGCTACAAAAGGATCCGATGGATGGTTGATAGAATCAATGTCCACGCTGAAGGCAGTGCTGGTCACAACATCCATACTGTAGGGTCCAAAAATACTGCAAACAATGGGGCAGAAGTGTAACGTAAGAGTTAAACCATCCAAACTGATGTGTTAAGAAATGTTGTTTCCTATGCATTGAAAAGCACAAATAACTGAATCTTGTCCAGAGCTGAAAAGTGCAGAAGAAGAGACACAATACTCACTCTTTAACATCTATGACTTCGTCCGCTTCTACTTTCTTGTGAAGGCTCTTTATCAGATTACTTGAGTGCTGCAACATTATGGAGCACATCTGCCCAAAAGTAAATAACAAAAACACAAAATCATTAAATATTTACATACCAGCTGGTTTTATTGCACATGTGAATAATGCAAAATATAATCAATATTTCGCATTAAAAAAATTGTTAAAGCTGCAGTGGGATTTTTAACCTCTTTCAGGCGTCCACTGGTGAATGATGGAGAGAGTACACTTCGAATCCTCTTCCATTCCTCATCTTCCACTATTGATACGGCATCTCTTAAGGGTCCGTTTAGACCAATATCCTAACACACACAAACACACACGATTAGTATTGAGGTAATTATTTTGGCATTTCCCCAACAATGTATCTTTTCCTTACCCGTCTGTTGGTGAAGACAGAATAACACTCCTTCACCAAGATCGTTTTGATCATGGCCGTGTCCATTATTGCCAGTAAAGGCTGTCTGCCGTCGTACAACCTTGTAAAGCAATAGCAGATACTGTGTTAGTTGTAGCGTGGAGCATTGCATGAAAGGTTTATGGTTGTGAATATTCTTGCATGCACACTTACCCCCAAATCTTTCCATATTTCTGGTAGCATTCTGTGTCAAAATTGTGGATGCCCTAAAGAATGAAATGAGAGCAGACAGACAAAGGGTTTAAAGTTTCAGCGACCACTGCTTTGATTTGACAAATGTGTCTCACCTTTCTGTACTCCAAAAATGTCCCAATAAAGGGCATGGGTTTGGGCCCAGGGATGCCTATTTTCTTGAAAAATCCATATGGTGCGTATCCATATCTGAGGATTAAAAGCAGGATTAGAAAACAGAGACCAAATCCATCTGTTTTGAGCCCAGTCCATTTATCTGCCCTTCTTTTATGAATGCTTCCAGGCTTCTTGCTTTGTCTTTTAATATATCTTATTTCTACTGCAATTGTTTTCATCAAAAGTGAGAAAAAAAATGAGCACACATTTTTTAGAAAAATAAATATAAGACCTCTTCACTGCGTGAGACTGCAAAGATGAATAATCATTTATGTATTTTCAGTATAGTTTTGTAATCTTTATGGTGTCTGCTGACCTTAAACCTGACCAGAGGTGTCATCAGCCAGAATATGTAAATGTGCGTGTGTGTGTGTGTGTGTGTGTGTGTGTGTGTGTGTGTGTGTGTGTGTGTGTGTGTGTGTGTGTGTGTGCGTGTGTGTGTGTGTGTGTGTGTGTGTGTGTGTGCGTGTGTGTGTGTGTGTGTGTGTGTATAAACAGGAAGTAGACCAAGGCCAGGGGCTCTCAACTTTTTTTTCTTCTTAAATAAATCAATTAAAACATAAACCGGGCTGTTAATATGTGTTGCCTCATATCAGCTGTAATTATCACCCAACTGACATCGTGAATCCAGATTTCATACATCAGGGACATGTTTTATGTACTATTCTATGAAGTAATGAGCACATTAGATATTAAAAATGACTGGCTTTGTTCCCAAAAATATTTTTTTTAATTCAATCTCAGCATTTGTCAATGCCTGCAGTGGTCGAGAACAGACTACAGACAGATGTGTTCACTTCCTGATTGTTTTTCTCTCGGTAGCAAATGCGAGTTCAGACTTCACCTCAAACCAAAACCATGTTTAAGAATACGCACAAAGCCCACGACGGGACTATTACAAAAGTTGTCTCGTTTTGCTTACAAACTCTATCTCTGAGGTGTTAAAAGACATAAACAACATCGCAGAGGCTACTTACACTGTGATTAAAGTGATGAACAATACTATTAAAGTCCAGGTCTCGATGGAGAAGTCCGGGAAAAAGCCCATTTCTGTTCCAGGTCAGACTCCCGATGATCAGCTGGTCACTGTTAACACACAAAGCTCCCAAAGCGGCGGTCCGTGCTGCTTCAAGCAGGCCGATATGGGAGGACGTACGAAAACTTGCAGTTTACGTAACATCATATCTCGACCATGATGTTGCGTAACTCCCAGGAATGCTCCTGAAATGGATGATGTGCCCATTCGCCTACTTCATGAACTCTCCTCAAACTCTCTCCAACACTGCGTTGAAGTTTCCGGAAAGGGTTATGAATTGTCCTGGAAGAACATTATTGTAGTGGTTTACTAGTTGACACGTCAATAATATTTTCATTCATTATTTTCGGAGATGCATTATTATTAGTCATTATTACTGCAGAATCAGAATTGTGTGTTATGGGAACAAGGAGACAGAACGTTTTACGTTCTCCTAAAATCAAGCAGAAACCCTGTGTCCACCTCTAACTTGACTGAAAAATATGTATTTTATTCTGGACAGGTCAATTGGCTCAGTAAGGGCGAGATCCCTCTTGTGGCACTGGCACCTAGTGGCAGTCGCACTGGCACCTAGTGGCAGTCGTTAGCAGTAGTCAGCAGTAGTCAGCAGTAGTCAGCCAGCCAGAGCTCGGCCAGGCGCGTCTGCGGCGTGTCTGCGCCTGCGACGGGTCAGTGGGTGGAGCCACATTTTCAGTGGGTGGAGCCACATTTCCTGGTAACACCCATTGTTGTTGCAACAGGTCAGCTGCCGTAAATCAGTTTTATGATCATAGAATGGAGGAGCTGCGGGTTTTGCTTGTGTCATTGCGTACAGATAGATAGATAGTATGTGTCTTTTTGTAGACTTACTCACCATATGCAATAAGATATTGCTGTATAATAACTGCTGTACTATATTGAATATTGTTTTGCTACTACTACATTTCACTTCATAATATATTACATTTATATACCATAATATGTATCATTTACCTGCCTTTTTTAATAATAATAAATATATATATATATATTTTACCATGTCATGTCATACTTTTATACCACCATTACTCTAGTTTGAGGAGACGGCACTGTTAGTCTTAGCTAAACACTGGAATATTTTATCCAGGTAAACCTTAACAACCTCTCTTAGTGTGACAGTGCTCAGATAAGTGCCAAGCTTCCAAAGGACCGCCACTAGATGTCAGAGTTTATTTGGAAAACATTTCTTTTTAGGTTTCTGTGATGTTCAGTTAGGTTTTGTTTTATTCTGCTTTTAATGAAAAGTGCTGTTGAAACTTGCTATATGCAATTAATGTGATGGTTAATAATTCAATACTAGGCCAAAATTAAGTTACATATTAATACAAACATATTTGCTTAAACAATAAAGCTACAGTTGTCTGACTTCTGCCCCCTACTGGTGGCACCTGCCTGACTACTGGTGGCACTTGTCTGACTACTGGTGGCAAGTCTCTGATGTGTCGTGGCACTTCTGTGACAACTACTGGCACTGGCAGCTTGTGGCACCTACCAACACCTAACTACATATAAGGAGAGGACAAGTGGTGGTTTTATCCAACTTGTATTTAAAAAAATAAAATAAAATCTAACAAGTGGCCTAAATGAGTTTCCTATCTCTAAGGCTCAGCCTACACCTTCATTTCGAAAGGAGTCAGCTGAGGTGATTCGGGCAACTCATCAGGATGCCTCTTGGACGCCTCCCACTGGAGGTTTTCCAGGCATGTCCAACTTATTTTGCACTGTTGCTGAGTTACATTTCCCATCCAATTTCAATGGGATCCATTGAAATTGTGACTCAGCAACACTTTTTTTTTTTTGACAGTTGTCATAGATAAACAGGACCTGTTTATATTCGTAGAAAAAAAGTGTATTCTCCAGTTAATTAGAATCTATATAGTTGTGCGGGTGGAAAATATATTCCAGTGTTTACACTGTAACAAGATTCTGTAGTTTTTACAGTAATATTACTGTATATTGGCCATATTCTTACTGTAGAACTCCTATACAGTATGTTACTGTAGTTCTGCAATGCTTCATGGTCAAAATTCATTCCCGGGTAAATCTTACTGTAAATAAATGTTGCTGTAAATCACAATACAGTAAAACACGTTGCTGTGAATCATATTACAGTAATACATGTTGCTGTAAATCACAATACAGTATTTTTGAGCGGTTTTTCCTTTTTCAGCAATACAACAGAATCCGTCGCATTATTTTAACACAGATGTTACTTCTTGCTGCCACGCAGACAGAGGAGTAAACGACATGTTAAACCTCCGTTGCTACACAAACCATGACAGTGGACTATAACGTCGTGTGCCGACGGACATTTGATACTCTCAACACAATTTTTGGAGCAACAACATTTCTGCAACAGCAAGGTAACGAAGCTCATTAATATCCCTTCATATTTCCTTTTTGCAGGGCATTTTGCAACTGTACATTAATTACAGACAGCACAGTGTTCTCAAGTAAAGTCACCGTGTAACGCTACGTGACTTTAAGAGGGAAGTAGGGACACACGTTCCTGCACTAGTAAGCTAACGTCGGTGTTACTAATATTACCAACATATAACGTTAGTATATGCTATTTGAATTGTGATATCAATTATTTGGCTTCTTATAGTGTATCTTTTAAATTAATTGGAGTTGTTTATGTGACGGCATCGTCGTGTATGTGTTGCTGCTCGTTAGCTAGGTTTCGTTAGCTAAGAGAAGATTTGACTCTTTTCTCTCTTGCTAGCTAACGTGCGGCTATGAAGGCCTCACCGAGCACCACTGAAGGTGAACCACAACGCCACAACAGGTGAGACCTACACACATGACGTGTTTTCTGAGCTACACGCAGGGTAGACTGCAACAGCTGGTATAAACTTGGGTACATTGCTGCTAGCTTAACCCTCCTGTCGTGTTCGGGTCTAAACGTATCGATTTACAACTTTAATCAATCATAAATGTTGTGTTTTACATCTGTTTACATCAATACCTTATGATATCCTCCACACTATGCATGTGAACATGTAAAATTGCTGATCACTCCCCCTCCTGCTCACACACACACACACACACACACACACACACACACACACACACGTGTGAACACCTGTTTGCAGACCCATTTATAAAGTTGTACACATTTCAAACTTCAAACCGAAGAAACAGGTGTTTGTTATGGGAACCCATCTCTATCCTGCTTAATGTGCCCATCACCCCACGTGAAGCACACCTTCCAGACTAAACAATGCTTCTTATCTTCTCACTTTCCCCCTAAATACACCTTTATTTGACCAGGAACACCAAAGTAAAGGTTTCTTTCATGTCTCTCCTAATAACTACGGTACTATTGTTTGTTTATTTTGTGTCACAGGAAACCTCCTCCCAGGCTGATGTTGAGGCCCAGTTGTCCCTGCCAAGCACTTCTAGGCTCATCATGCTGGTAAGATCCCAGTACCAGACAAAACAGAGCATTGGCTGACATCGTCAGTAGTAGAAACATATTGTGGTATTTCTAATGGGAATCTTTAACTAATGTATCTCTGTCCTTCCACTGTAGGGAAGAGGACTCCTGCCCAGGAAGAAGACATGTTCATGGAGAGACTCCAGTTCATGGAGAAGACGACCACCAGGGAGAGGATTGCAGTTCAATACAGTAACAATTAAGTCCGCCATGCACATTTTATTGTTTGAAATTGCACTTTTTCCAGTTCAAATTGTTTTTATAGATTTCCCCCTTGACCTGAATATGTTATTGCTTCCAGTGCTTGAATTTTACTGTTTACTGTCAAATTACTTTAAATCATGTTTAAATTGTCATAGTAACTTGTAGAAAGAGGAACATTTAAAATGTTGTATGTTCAGGAATAAGTGTTGTTGTTTACAACACTTTTTTTTAAACAAAAAAAATGTAAAATTTGTATTTAAAATGTTGAAATATTAAAATAAATGACTTTTGTTGAAAAAGAAATGCGTCTTCATTTTACAGTATGTAATTATTTTACTGTTATTCATTTACAGTAGTCTAGGATTTGCTGTAAACTGTACTGTACTGTTACTGTAATGACAATTACAGTAATACACTACTGTGATAGCAATTACGGTACTGGGATTATTACTGTAAACATGACTACAGTAAATGGGTACTGTGATTCATTTTACAGTAAGCATACTGTAAAATGAAATACAGCTACTTACTTGCTAATTGCTGCCAGCAACTTACTGTAAATTCTACAGTAATCTTGTTACAGTGTAGCTAAGACTCTGTCTCATCAGACAGGAGGAGACAGAGTGATTATGCATCACTGTGAAAAATACTTTGTTTGTTTGTTGACAGTTTCCATAACAGTATGGTATGACATGACATTATATATTATATATATATATATATATATATATGTAAGCGATAATATTAGGGATCGAGCAATATATATATATATATATATATATTATTATTAAAAAAGGCGGGTACATGATACATATTAGGGTATATAAGTGTAATATATTATGAAGTGAAATGTAGTAGTAGCAAAACAATATTCAATAAAGTTAAGCAGTATTATACAGCAATATCTTATTGCATATTGTGAGTAAGTCTACAACAAGACACATACTATCTATCTGTACACTTAGGCAATGACACAAGCAAAACCCGCAACTCCTCCATTTAATGATCATAAAACTGATTTACGGCAGCTGACCTGTTGCAACAACAATGGGTGTTGCCAGGAAATGTGGCCCCACCCACTGAAAATGTGGCTCCACCCACAGCTTCTCGGCGAGTGTCGTTCGCTTGCCTCACTTGAATGGCGATTGCCACTGAGGCACGCCAACCCGTCGCTGACTTGCCGCTGGGTCGTCGCTGTCCTGACGCCTGGCTGGCAACTGCCACACACTAGATGACGACCGCCACACTCTAGTTGACGATCGCCACACACCAGCTGACGATCGCCACACACCAGCTGACGACCGCCACACGCCAGCTGACGATCGCCACACACCAGCTGACGATCGCCACACACCAGCTGACGACCGCCACACGCTCGCCACTGAGTCATCGCTGCCAGTAGATCGCACTCGCTGTCTCTCAATTGGCTTTGATATTGATACAGTTGATGCCTAGTATTTCATTTTATCCAAACAAAGGTGGCAATTCACTGTAAGAAGAGCACCAAAAAAACACTTCAATCACTTTAATCACTTCAACCTGTGCAATATAAATACACTTTATTTTATCTGTATATATAATATTGTTATTTTGGATTATTTACTGTTTTTATTACTGTTTTACTGTTTATTTATATAACCTTTTTATCTTTACTATGTCTCCTGTGCACTTTACCTAATCTAATCTAATTTAGGAAGGGCAGACACTGTCTTGTGACATCTTGATATACCTGATGTGACACATTTCAGCACTACACCAGGACCTTATAACTGAAGCGGCTAAATGGAAAGCACTTATTCATGCCTGTGCTTGAGTGTTTGAACCAACAAAACAACAAACAAAACACACTGTATTCAAACACATCATGGAGCACAGAGGCAACCCATTCATTAATTTATACATAATTAACGGTAATTATGTATTGACCCATCCTGTCCTTGGTAAAAGTAGGCCTGACTGAGCAGCTTCTGTTGAGACAATTCCAGAGTTCTACAATTTGTCAAATTAATATAATAGGGCATACATTAATATTAGTGCTTTTTCCTGACTTTTTTACCCAACCTGCCAAGGCATGTAAGCATTTGCTTTACCTCTTGTACCAACATGTGTGTTGAAAACAGGTGTTACACAATCAAAACTAAATAGAGCAAAAGTTAGTAGATAATACCTGCTGAACTTGAGTCATACATCGTGCTGTAATTGATGCTGTCAGCTGTCATGTGCAAAGGCTGTGGGTACAAGTAATTATTAACAGCTCTATTTAAATCATCGGGCAGTTACTGCTACAGTTGCACTCAATGATTCAACTCCCATTGCAAATGGGAGTTGAATCATTTCAAGTGTCATTTTGTGTTGAATTTGGATAAACCAATTGTTATAAGTAATTAGTTGTTTTATTAACTATAGCTATTTGAATTGTCCTTGTTTGAGTTGTTTATTGAATAACAGCTGAAAGTCTGTACATTTTCCCAATAAACCTAATTTGCAATTGGCGTTGAATAATTTTAAGGAAAAGAGGGGAGAACCACTGAAAAAGTTACTTACATTTTAAAGACTAATTAGACAAATGTGGGTTTGACAAGAACATATTGTTATACTGGAAATGTTACAAACATTTAGAGAAACAGTTAGAGAAAACAAATGTGATGTGAGACACTTCAATGTCTTTAAGCATGTATTAAACAGAAAACTTGGAATAATTCAATTGAACGAGCTCTTCAGCATGGTTCGGAGGTCTGACCCAGAAAAATAGGTCAACATGAGTTTTATAGATCTACAATTATTATTGAAATGTTTGGAGATGAATAACCATAAACATTTCAGCAAAAAAACATTCAATACTAATCAAAATAAATTGTTTCAAAGGATCAAGGAGGATGAGAGGCAGTAGTCATGTCCATTTACTGTCATTGCATACACTTTGATACAGAGAAATTATTACATACAACTGAGGATGAACAGAGAAAAAAAAACAGCAAAATGATCTTCCTTTCGCCAGAGTTATTGTACAAGCAAAAATAAAAATGAATCAAATAAGCAGCTGCACTTTTTTTTCCTGAACATTAGATACAATTATTAGCTTTATACACCCAGCCACACCGATACTTATGTTGGCACATTGAAACACAAACGGCGACAAATTAAAATTGATGAATTCCCACAAATCCCAGCTGGACTTCAATCTGTGAGCACAGGAAGAATTAAGTTAAAGATGTAGACTTGTTTGGAAAATCTGACTTTTTCTCCCTCAATTTCATATAAAAAATGATGGAAGTCGAGTGGTATTCTATATATATATATATATATATATATATATATATATATATATATATATATATATATATATATATATATATATATATATATATATATATATATAAATGAAAAATATAAATGAAAATGAAAATATATAAATGAAAAAAAAAATATTCTATATATATATATATATATATATATATATAGAATATTTTTTTTTTCATTTTGTTAATGAATCCCATGATAAGATCCAAACCAACAATGAGGGCTTGAAGCTGACAGGAACTGAGAAAATATTGATACATGGGAAAAAACACATTGTTGGTTTTGGTCTTTTCATGGAATATGTTGACAGACAATAATAAAAACATAGAATACCACCAGCTTCCTTCAAGATCAGTCTTAGATCTACTGTTCTCTTTCAAAACAGGTAAATGTATAAACAAAGCTGTGAATAAAGACACCTAATCTTAACTGAGCCGTAGCTCTGATTCAACAAACTTCAGTGTAGTTATTGTTTTTATTATAGTACCGTATCATGATCCAGACTCTTGGCGATCATTTTCAAAATGTACATCATACTTGCATGATCAAAGTCATGTCTGATTTAAGAATGAAACATGGGGAAGCGTGCATCCACTCATCCAGTCTAGATTGGTAAGAGGACAGATATTTATTATTATTATATTGATATTGGGTGAACTGTAAATTTAAATATGTTTTGTTTTGGCGGTTTTTGCCCCTTTTAAACATCAGAGCTGCAGCTGGTTCGGGGCTTTTGAGAGGAATCGATCATCTGACCTGAGCTACGTGACGTTGAGTTTCAACCAGACTTAAAGAGCAACTTTCAGAGCAACTTGCAATTTAAACACAAAGAGAAAGAACATACAAGCAGAAATAAAGAATTCCTATGTCAAAAATCTGATGGATTAAAAGAGAAAAAAGACACAAATCAACATGTATTTTAGAAAATTATATTAGAAATTAAAAGTAGTAGAAATATTGAGGGTAATCATCAGTGTACATAACAGTACTATGGCAGCGAGTGAGGGGAGGACAGCTTGTCGAGTTATACAGGAAGTTACAGGGAGTACTCCACATTAGCCTCGTTCCAGTGTAGAGACACTTCAACTACAAGAAAACCAACATAAGGGCACAACTCAGTGGAGTGCATCAGTACAAATACTGAACTTACACTTTTACTGAGTTGTTCAGTAGCAGATATTGCTGTGTATTTTTGGCTGAAACACTAGGATAAAACCAAAGGAAGTGTTACCCTGTTCTTCCTCTTCAACAGAGTTGGACTGCAGGACGGTCTTTCACAGAAAACAACCTCTGGCTTCTCGCTGTCACACATACACCAATGCCTAGCTCTGTTGGAAACACATTTAAGTCAACAAACTGATGTGCTTATTAATATAATTTGTTAGCTGCTGCTAAAATTATTACTGCTTCTACGGAAGTGGGAAACACCTTCCAAAAACCAGACAGATGTTGTGTCTCTCTCCCTGCTGCAGATTATTCTTACACTAGTAAAGGACAGTGGGATCATTGTGAATACAGGCTCTGCTGCACACCGGCCAAACTCATCAGGAGCTAAAGGTTGTTTGTTGGACAAGACCAAGTTCATGGGATGATTTCTCCTCCTCCTCTTCCACGGTTTTGTTTGAGGCCGCTGGTTGTGCGGCTGCAGTCAAAGCCTCCCTGCGAGGATCCTGGAGGCCGTCACACGCAGCATCTGTTCTGGAAAAGCTGCTCGACCACGGAGGAGTCGGCCAGCGTGGAGATGTCGCCCAGGTCTCGTTCGTCACAGGCGATTTTGCGGAGCACCCGGCGCATGATCTTACCTGCGAGTAGCGGAGCGGTAATGATGGTGAGATATATAAATACATTAAAAAAAAATGAAGCTTGTACACTTTTAAGTAGCTTTTAGAGATGTTTACATAGTTTTCTTTGGAAAAATAGTAATAGCAACTGTTGGAATGACCACGGCAGACTGGGATCAGGATCAATATAGAGTATAAACACTTTGAACACTAGTCACAAGGGAAAGAAAAGTTAGTTTGTTTTATAGTTTAGAAGAACTGATCCTTTAAACAATAATGAAACTATGGTTTTGTTGCAGCTCTAAATATGTGTCACAAGTACAGCTAAACCAAAATTTGGTTTAGCTGGGATAATTTAAATCTTTAGTGACTTACCAGATCTGGTCTTGGGGAGTCCTGGAGCATTCTGGATGTAGTCTGGTGTTGCGATGGCACCGATCTTCTCCCGCACTGTGAACCCCAAAGATAACAAATAAATTCACATCAGAATCTGACTTTCATAAAGTGTCACTATAGATGTTATATAATCCTAATCTTTGGTGGTACATTTTGTTTCATTCATATCTGTGCAGTGGGACCAGATCCAGGGTTGATTGTATAGATTTCCTCCTTTTTCTTTAAACCAAAAAGGTATTGGGAGTTTCATGGGAGACTTCTGGTGTCCCATGAAACTCTTCCTGCCCGACAACTAAATGACTTCACTAAAGAAAACTTTAATGGACCCTTCCCCAACCAAGCCGTGTTTACCAACCTAGTTTTTTGAGCTCTGCCTCCAGCGTTCGGTTGTACGTCACTCCATCAGTGAGAGTTACGAAGCAGTAGAGGCTCTCTCCTTTGACAGGATGAGGTCTGCCCACAACAGCAGCCTCTGCAACGGCCTCGTGCTCCCCCAGAGCCGACTCCACCTCCGCTGTACTCAATAAGTGACCTGTCGGGAAAAGAGACGAAAGGGAGTTTTGGTCATCGGATCTCAAAAAGCAAATCTTCCCAATTCATCACTAACATAATTAATTTCATCAGGAATCCAAGAGAAGAGAATATATCTTGTTTGTTCCTCTTCGTCTGCATCGTCTGGGCTTTTCTTTTGTATTGTGCTCCCTGAGAAGCTCTGCGATCCTCTATTGGTTGACACATTTGTCTTTAATTTAACTTTTGATGTACACTGGATATTACGTGGGATTTCAAATGCACCATGGAGGAACAAACAAAGTAAAGAAGCCAGTGGACACAACCCTCATTTAGAAGATTTAAATGAGATCAGCTCAGGGGTGAGTCTTACCAGAGACATTCAGCATGTCGTCTATCCTCCCCGTTATCCAGTAGTAGCCATCCTTGTCTCTACGGCAACCTGTACATTAAAAAAGTAAAACTTTTAAACAGGTGTTATAAACTCAAATCTTCCGACACAATTTAGCAGCAGCACACATGGTTTGTTACAGTAGTTAGAAATTCAAGGATAAAAACAAAGAAACAGATACAGGTAATAAAGTAAACTATAATATTTGATAGTATGAGATAATATATATATTTAATATAAATTAAAATGTGGCGGCAGTATAATAAACAATTTAAAGATGTAGGAAAAAAGAAATGAACACAAAAAGTCTGAAATCCTACATATCTCAGTTGAGGTTGACATTTAGGATTTTTTAATACTACAGAACATGTTTCCTCACTGCATTTAGTAAAATATCTAAGGACAGCAGGTGATGTATGCTGCAGTTTGTAAAGCCACTGATCTCTTGAGCTAAACAAAGGAAATAGACTTCAAGTTAGAATTTTACAAGTTAGGAATCTTAAATTCGGATGGCTTAGACCGTCCATAATTCAAAATAACTTAGCAGCAGCACACATCTGTGTTGGTTCGTGAAGAAGGGAATCAATATGATCACCACTATATAACGATTGAAAGGCAGCTCAAACATTTTAATATATTCTTCTGTCATGAGGCCCTGGTCTCTCACCGTCTCCGGTGACGTAGTATCCAGGAAACTTCTTGAAGTAGGTGGTTTCAAACCTCTGTTGGTTTCCGTACACCGTCCTCATCACTCCGGGCCACGGCTGTTTGAAAACCTGTTTGAAACCAGAAGAAGCAGAAACAGATCAACACACACGATGAGTCAAAGAGTGAAAGATCTTCTCAAAACGTGGCGATAATTGTCCGAACCAGGTATCCTTCACTCGGCCCCTCCAGCTCCTCTCCTGACTCATTCAAGATGGCCGGCACCACTCCGAAGAACGGGAACGTCTGGAAAATAGAAAAGGGAAAGATGGCAGATGTTGAACTTCTTCACTGTATATTTTCTCAGTTATTCTAAGTTTATATGTCGTTTCCCATTTTACACACAACACTGCTACCGAGAAGCACTCCACATGAATACTTAGGGCAACATTTCACGACAAAAGGCATCAAAATAACTCCCATCTGCAACCTTTCTTGCAAAGCAAGAGTCTTGAATTAATAGATTTGAGGAGTGTGTGTGAGCAAATCCATCAAGTTAGCTGGATAACGTCATAAGAGCTTTGTGGCAGAGCTTGGTCTAAACGTTTTGGGCTAGAAATATACATTTGCAAACATTTAAAATAGCAAGTAACCTAAAATCTAACCATGGAACCAAAACAAAGCTCATGAAATCTTTAAATGATTTCGACACAAAAAAACACCAACAATAACTAAATGGGTTGATGATTTTTAATGTTTAATGAATACATTTCATAGCTTAATTTAATTTCACTTATCAGGTGAGCATTCGTATCAACTAATGTAACGGTGGCACTGCAGTAACAGTTAAAAGATATACAAAGATAATAATAATAAAAAGCTCAAAACGCTTCCCTGCCTTGGTCCCTCCATTGTTTTATTCACTAGTCCCCTTCTTCCCTTTTTTGTTTGTTTAATTTTTTTCCTTCATTACTTCTTCAATTCATCTTTCTCACTTTTTTTCTTCTTTGGGCGGTAGCAGTAAAATCATGGTATGAAATTAGTAGCTGCAAAGTCTATGAAGACCTGATCATACTATACACTAACAAACTAGACAGACTTGACCGGTCACATCTGTTTCACACCGGTCTGCTGTTATGCACTTTGTGCAAAATAAGGAAAGAAATAAAAAGCAACTCTGACCACCTTTAAAAGCAGCTTAAAACTCAGCTATGTTTTGCTACCTTTTAATGGTGTGTTTCAAGATTGTCTTGTTCTTTTATGACTATATTTTAACTTTTAATTGAAAACGTTGAGCTTGTAATTTGTATACATGTTAGGTTTTTTATAATTTTCCAATTCCAATCCTCTTTAAAGTGAAAATGTCTGTAAGTCATTTTGACGCCTGCCTCATGTATGCATCGTGCTGTATTACTACATTTGCTTTCCCTCTCAATGTTATTGATTGAGTTTATTTTGTACATCATTCACTCACAGCAGATCCTGGTTTCATGGGTGTTGCGGCAGGTAGAGGAGTCAACACATGTCCACCCTGAAAGGCCAGAAAACATCCAGTGAGAAATGTTTTGTTATCCCACACGGTGAGAGTAAACTGTTGGCTGTGCTGCCTCCTGCTGGAAGCTGCAGGAGTCTGCAATCACTGCTTCTGAGTGAGGTAGTTCAAAATAAAAGGTGTTTAAGGTACAGTGTTGTCTCTTATTTGGGATAAATTTTCAGCAACAGTTCAGTTTTGTGCAAAACATATAGTCTAACTTACAGTTTCTGTCTGCCAGAAGGTGTCAACAATAGGACATCTCTTCTCTCCCACCACATTGTAGTACCAATGCCAGGCTTCGGGGTTGATGGGCTCTCCCACCGTCCCTAAAATCTTCAGAGACTCTCGCTTATACCTGCACAGAGAACGTGATTTAGTACAGAAACAGATAAAAAGAATGCCTCCCTTGCATAAAAACAACCTACGACAGTAATGAGTAGCATCACTAGCAAATCAGCTTGTGATGGCGATGACTCACTTCTGCACCGGCTCTCTGCCGTACTTCATCAGCAGCCTGATGGCTGTCGGAGCTGTGTAGAACTTGGTCACATGATATTTGTCCACAATCTCCCACATACGGCTTACATCTGGGTAAGTAGGCAGGCCCTCAAACTGAAACACAAACAGTACCTTAAATACAGTAAAACAGAGACTCTGACGTCATATTTCAGACTTAATCCTGGTACTGGAAATGTGTAATTTTAAACATCCTTTTGTTTTTACGCATGAATAATTATTATTGCATTTATGAATTCAATAAAAGGATGCAACTGATGATCATTTGGCTTGTAAAATGTCAGGAAATGGTGAAAAATCTGACCGTATTGAACTTCCTTTGTCTGCAGATCAAATCAGACCCCAGCTGAAGTTTGTAAAAACAGGAAGTTGACAGTACTCTGTCGGTACTCACCAGGACGCTGGTGGCCCCGTTCGCCAGCGGGCCGTAGGTGATGTAGGAGTGTCCGGTGATCCAACCGATGTCTGCCGTGCACCAGTAGATGTCATCGGGCTGGTGGTCAAACACCAGTTTGAAGGTGGTGGCAGTGTAGAGCATGTAGCCGCTGACTGTGTGGAGAACTCCCTGGAGACAAGAGAAGTAAAACTTGAAGCAAGATCAATGATTAAAATGTGTGATGATTTAAATAGGCAATAAACAGCAAAAAACATTTTCAAGTCGCAGATTGGAATTAAAAATACTTTTTGCTGTTGGAAATAAAAAAAAATACTTGGGATGCTCCAACATCAAATTTCTGTACTCATAGTGATCATTACCTGCACGTTTTAGCCCTTACTGATATTGACAGTATTTTATTACTTGTACCATAATAAGATAAAACTAAATCAGAAGGACACCAGTTTTATTATAAATGTGACTGTTTTCTTTGAAGTGTAATGACTGACATCTGAAAACAATGCATCTGTTGTGTTTGTTAGTACTATTTGGGGTGACGGGACGCGATATGGGAGTTAGTCTAAAAGTCTCAATATGTCTTGGGACCGGCTGCTGAGTCAAGTGTGCACGTGGTGGTGAATATCAAACTTGATAATGCTTACGCCGCCCCAAACCTAGTTCCCTCACTTTACCTTTGGTTTACCAGTTGAGCCGCTAGTGTAGAGGATGAAGAGAGGATCTTCAGAATCGCACCACTCTGGTTCACACTCGTCTGAAGCTCCCCGGACCAGCGTGTGCCAACAAAAGTCCACCTCTGGGTTCCACGGGACCTGGTTTCAAACACACACACACACACACACACAAGTGCACACAAACGAGCACAGACATAAACAGATGGGACTAGTCAACACCAGTTATCAATGAAATCCCGGTCAATCAGTTACTAAAACATTAGAAACAACCTACAATCTAAAACACAAAACAAAAGTGAAAGAAAGTTAGTTTGACAAACTGGTTAGGAGAAGGGTGCAAAACATGGAAAAGCTGTGAATCTGAGTTACAGTGAATAAAGCAACAAAGAGTTGTTAGAAAAGTTACAAACATGTAAGTTTTCTTTATCTCATTCCTTGTGTGTCAATCAGAGCTGGGTCACCTTCTGATATGAAATAAGACAACTTTATTTTTTGTAAGACACAAAGCCTGAAAATATTTGGACAAACCAAACAATAAAGAGAGATCACAGAAAGGTGAGATATATACATAGAAAGATTTGGGTTGAGAGAAAGACTTCATTAAATCTTTCCAATTTTCTTAAAATGTCAATCACTTTTATTTGCCTTAAAGTGCCAAAAATATTCAAGTGAGCTCCTTTCAAGCAGATAGTCGACCCAGATCTAATGTCCACTCATCACTCATACAGAAATACATCCCATAATGCCGTTTTCTTTCTTAAAGTGGAACATTCACAGAGCCAACATCATTTTAAATATAATGTCATGTTGGCTGGCTTTGTGTTTTCTAGTACAACCAACATGTTGCTCGACAATTTGTTTATTGAAATGATTATTGATTATTTTATTTATCACCATTAACTTTGGGTACAAAATATTTTCATTGCACATTTATAAAATGTTTCACTTCCATCGTGTGACAGCAAAATGTAATTTTAAGTTTGCCATTTAACCTTGAATTAAAGCAACAGAGCACTGCTTTGACTTTCTTACTGTGCTGATTAACTTAATTAACATAATTTAACTTTACCCATTTCACAAGTTCATTTCTTGTAGGAAACCAAAATAAGGTTCCAATTAATAATCCATTAATCGTGCAGCCCTGGGAAAAGTGTCTCTGGTAGTGATGAACCTCGAGAGGATGATCAGCTGAGTCTGAAACTGCCCTTGACTTTACGAAGCTTGAGAGCGAGTTTCAGCATGTTGTTCATCCGTCCGGCGCAAACCAGTTCTGTTCTTGTTCTCATCTTTAGCGTGGAGCATTTAACCGCTAGAGACGGATGTTTTAGCGATATCCCCAAGCCCTTCACAGCTCAAAGCAGTGATTTAAAAAATGTAAAACAAGTAAAGGATGGCATCATCGCACCACAGTGATACTGACGGCACAAACCTGGGGCCTTCAGTAGGAGTTAGTTGCTTATTTAAAAGGTAATTTATCCAAACTAGCGAGACAAACAACAGACCCTTAATTCTTCCTTATTTGTAAGTAAAGGAGAGAAGTGTTACAGAAGTTAAAATAAGAAAAACACAACATCCTTCAAAGACAGCAGGTCCCTTTGGTCTAAAAGTCTTTGGGTAAAGAAAGTGTGCAACCTCAAAAGAAAAGGGCAAGTTCACAACATACAAAAAGAGAAAAACAGCGTTAATACAAATCCCAAGCTTACAGAGAATTTTCATTTTATTCCAATTAATTTAGACAGTCCAGAAAACATCTGAGAACACGAGCAACATTTCCCCATCAATTATAGCTATCTTGTCTGTAAACTTGATATTCTTTTCTTTTTCATATTCTTATAAATATGAGATGATATGACTACATTTTTCAAATTTGAAATGCCATTTCTAAATCTGGGATGTCATTAGAGTTCAGATTTTACATCTTGATTTAATTGAACTATTGTTCTATAGCGTCAGCAGATATCAGAAATGATAAGTTCATCACAAAATACAAGGTAATAAGGTAAAATATTTGCTTTCATGTTCACAAATGTAATCTGAATAGTCTGAAATCACAGGAACAACAAACTGCTGTTGCTGGGTAAAAACAATAAATCAGCAACTACAGTTTCTTAAATTATATCAGATAAATATAGAATCATAGATTTAAATTGCCAACAAGTCATATATGAATTGTTCACATGAGTAAGAATTGTTCTTTATTGGTTTTACCCTGCAGCAGTGATATGAAAATTCTATTTGTGTGTAAAATATCCATTTGAAAATCAAAAACCAAAAAGGTGTTATGGGGGTTTAGTGGAGGGAGGAGGGAATAAAAATACCTGCGGCACAGGATGTGTTTTCTTTACTCTCCCTGTCTGTTTCTCCTGCTAGACGGGAGGGAATGAAAGGAGGAAGAGCAGGAGGAGGAGGAAGACGGAGAAGTTAATGAGGAAGAGCGGTTATTTTAAAAACCCAAATTAAACAACACAAAACTGAAAGAAAAACAGGGTCCACGACGTCCCCTCAAGTTGAGAAATTGAGAAGTTTTAGGAGCTCGACAATAACAAACCATAAGAAACAGTTGAGGAGAAGTCAGTAACAGTCCTTCCATCTTAACATACAACATTCAGAGGCATATACCAGTATCTAACTTTAACATAACTGGTGTACAGAAATATAAATTAAATATGACTTTAAGGAGATGAAAAAAGACCAGCTATACTCTGTGTCTGTCTTACTGTTAACAAATCCCAAAAGCCCAAATCCAACAATGTGCCAGATTCCTCCAGCAGCAGCAGCAGCCAGCTCTCCCTGAAGCATCAATATCTGCTTCTTCTCTCCTTTTTAGAGCGATCTAAGCATCTCTGTGGGGGAAGCACACTGCCCCCTACTTTATCAGAGACATGGTGCATCTACGAGTCACATTCTACTTCTTCAAAATAAACACTCAACTGCCGAAATATCTCTTCTAGCCCCTAAAATTAAATTATTATTATTTTTCTTTTATTGTAATTAGTTTGATGGAATAATGGATTTAAAAAAAAAAATGTTTAACTAAAATGACAAAAGAAAAACTGTCATGTTTCATATTGGAGGGCTTATTCCATTTTTACAAAAATGCATTAAGTTGTCCTTTACTTGGTTTATTTTTTATTTTTGGGGTTTCTTGGTCATGCAACTGTAGCTGAACTGTAATTGTTAATCTTAGTTAGTTTACAGTTAATAGTAGCTCAGTGTTAAAGGTTCAGGTACTGCCAACATCTAGTATGAAATAAGCATAATGTAAACATGTCCAACCTACATCCATGTACACATGTCATTTGGCAGCTTTTGTTGGATCAATTCATTGTTGTTTTTTTGGTCCTTTCATGGGATGTATTGGCAATAAGAAAAATACATAATATCCCCACTTTTTCCCTTTAAAATACACAGAAGGTAAATGAGTGTTAAATGAATATACTGTAATATACATGTTGGCATGTCTCAAACATTGGGAGAAGCAAAGCAATGATGTCATCTTGGAGAGAATGTAAACTTCAATAAACAGAAATAAAAGACACAGCATGATGGGACTGCATGATATAATGACTCAGTATAACAATAGACGGTCAAACTAATGTTGCAGTGACTCTTATACTGGGTCTGGACCGGCCCGTTTTGGGGTTCTTAGTTTATAGTTTACCTGCAGATCCGGGCAGGACCGTTTGGCGGGAGGAGACTGAGAGCCCAGAGGAGTCTCTTCTGCTTCTTTGGACAGGTGTTTCAGCATTATACACCTATGTATAGAGAAACCTCTGCACAGAGACATGGTCATCATTACCATCTCATACCGTGTGAGCACATAACCAATAATGCATTTTGGTAAGGTTTTGAGGCTTTTTTTTTTTTTGGAACGTCAACCTATAATAACTATAGCTAAAATTAAAAAAATGCAGCTCTTTAAAGACAAAAATTCCCCCATTTAAAACCATTAAAACTACAATTCTTGATCCCACAGCCATTAGAGCATACAATCATGCATTACCTATATTATAACAGCTTTTCAATCTTTATCTGTGGCTTCAAAATGTTAGTTTCAATATACAAATAAATAATAACAGACAAAAATAAATCTGTTTGTGTAATTCTGCAGTATTCTGTAAATTGTACTGTTATACCTAGATGTATATGTAAAAGTAACAGTAAGAGTTGGAGTAAAACATGAAGTTGTGATGGTTTGGGTTTGAGGCTAGGGAATGATTTGTGTGTGTGTCTGTGTGGACGTGTGTGTGTTTCTCTCAACAGCTTACTTGTCTCTGCATTTCTGCAGTGCTTCGTCAGCTAAGAGCTTCAGGTTGATCAGCTTATCTCCTCGATAGAAACCATCTGAACAAATGAGACATAAAAACATGAGATGGAGAGAGTGGTGGACGATGGAGAGAGAGAAAAGAAGAAAAATATTAAAAAAAAATATATATATATATATATATATATATATATATATATATATATATACACACACACACACACACAGTATATTTTGCAGTCAGTCCAGTTTCAGCAAGACTAAAATGTACTTTCCCGCAGCAAACAGGACTGGAAATAACGTGGACAGGGTTATTGATATAAGCGGCTGGAGGCTGCGTGGCGAGAAGACTAACATTAACGATACACAAGATGGAAGTTTGTGACCCGGTTGCAATGTTGAAAACAGTTGAGCCAAAACCAAGCACTGCCAACCCACCGGCGCAAACTTGCTCATTTCACAGCTAGCGAGAAATGGGCAATAAAGCGAGCAGTGATTGGCAGTTGCGTTAAAGACTTCTCTGATTTGATTGGTTGTTGTCCTTCAGGCCCAGTGCATTCTTGCAAATGCCATTAGGAGCACTAAGAGGAGGCAGAGGATAAATAAATAATAATAAGGGTTAGTTAAATATTAGGGCCGGGACTCGATTAAAAAAATTAATCTAATTAATTAGAGGCTTTGTAATTAATTAATCGAAATTAATCGCATTTTAATTGCATATAAATATTTGACCTGAGAACAGTGAGAAGTAATTTTTTTCACATGGATTTTTAGTATACCATTGAATAATGACTGAATACATAAGCTTAATCAACAAAATATTGTTTATTTGTTTCAGTCCAGCAGACCAGTGCAATGTTTGCCATTAAGTGTAGCAATAGCTACAGTGGGTCCTTGTAACTTTACTCGGAGTCGGGCTAAGGTCCACGCTAACTCCTATATGTTTTGCGTTCTGGTGATATTTGAGGCTCGATGTGCTGCGGTGATACGCAAATTCCTTGTTGCATAGCTTGCACACAACCGCTTCCATCCTTTCGTTTTTTAAAATAAAATTTCCCATCCACGGGGCCAAGCAAAGCGGTCTCGTCAGCTTCTTCGTTCATGTTCACTGTGGTTTGTTGTTGTCGGAAGTCGAGAACGCTAGTTGGTGCTCCAGTATAATCGGTCTGTCGAAACTCATTCATTGAAAAACGTTCCGCGGTGCAAAAATAAGTGTGGTTAAAATTATGTTATTTATTTTTTGCGTAATTAATTAACGCGCTAAAGTCCCGTAATTAATTAATCTTAATTAACGCGTTAAAGTCCCGGCCCTATTAAATATAGAACAAATGTGATTCAAAAGATATTTCGTAAAAGTCATCAACTGTAGCTTTAAGTACATTTTGCTGACAATGCAATACGGCCTGGCCTCCAGCAGCTTGGTGTCGGCTCCCAGCAGGGAGCGGTAGAGCACCGAGGCAAAGCTTGATCCTCGCCAACTGCATCATGGGTAGTTGAAACTAAACCTTATCAACTACGGTTGTGAAAGTCAAAGACATCCATTGGATAAATGAGCTCTGTTTCACCATTCATGCTCTCATTATTTTCTTTACGAGGTAATAAAACTCTATGACTACACTGCCGGTCCAAAGGAAAGACTCCATGATCCGCTTACAGGACTTCTATGAACCACAGGCCATTAACCCAGCAGATTAACAAGTTTATATCCCAGGACTCTAATCCAGCAAAAGAGACCTTGATTACTGCTCAGCACCTCGTTTCAGCCACTTGTGTGAACTATTCGGCTTCACTAGCTGAAGAGCCAGAGTCGGCCGAACTCGCCACTAAGAGCCAAAAGCTCTGCCGAGATGTCGTTGAGGAAAACACTGAAACTCTTTCCGCTCAGTCACGGGTGTCTTAAATGTCACCCTCATGTAATTTCATCATTCAAAGCTGCAATGTACTGCTGTGAACACCAGGTTAGCTCTGATCTGAAAGTCACACAATAACATAAACTACAAACTAATCTAGGTAGCGGTAGACCAGCAACTTCTCTCAGGTAAAATTCCAGTTTTTGTCAATGGAGTTCAGTGGCTTTGATGAGAGCGTAGATAACAGCTTCAGTTCCCTGAATGAAGTGGCTGTCTGACAGCAAGGGAAAGCGTTGAAAATATTCAAAATACAGTATACACTTGAACTAATATGGATTTTTGTAGGTGTCTAAATTATGTTTAGCTGCTGCTCCAGTCCACAGCAGTACATTGCTACATATACACTGTGTTAATACACTGGATAATAACCTCATACAACTCCACTCCAAAGAATCTAAATTGTACTTTTCATTTTTTTTACATTATTCCCAACCGCATAAATTGGCTTACTGTGGTAACCTAAGTCACTGACTTTTTGGTGTGCCGGTGTTTCCAGTTAAACAGCATGCAAGCACTACATAATGTAAAGCAAATACGCAATATGCTTTCTGTCTGAACGCACTTTTAGGCCACTAAGATATGCAGTAATAGTTTTCTCTCTTGCCTCTAATACACAGGTCAGAGGTCACAGAGCAGCAGATCTGTTATGTATTCAGTGAAGGACAAGTCAGCAGGGACTAAGCTTGAACCCAAATCATCCAAAAGCAGTTTGATGAAGAACTCATCGGCAACGGCTTCAAAATACTCCTGCCATGTAGAGTTGTTGTCTTAGCCTGAAACCCACCTGCTGTGATGAGCAGCGAACACTGCGAGTCCATGATCCTCTCACACAGAGACTCAGCAGAAAAACCTGCAAACTGGAAACAGCAACGCACAAAAGGTATTAACCTCCATATGTTATCTCAAACCACCCAACATTTTGTATTAATTCTAACTCACCACGATGGAGTGAACAGCACCAATGCGGACACAGGCCAGCATGGCTACCACCAGCTCCACCACCATCGGCATGTAGATGGACACTCTATCGCCCTTCTTCACACCTGCCAACACAGACACAAAGTATGATAAGATAAGATAAGATAAAATATTCCTTTATTAGTCCCGCAATGGGGGAATTGCAGGATTACAGCAGCAGCCAGGTGAAGTGCACACAAGGGACACATAGTAAAATAAAAAACTATACAATTATACAGTAAAACAGTAATAAATCCACAATAGCAATATTATATATAATGACAGATTTATACATTATTTAAAAATGTATTTATTGCACCAGTTGAAGTGATTAAAGTGACTGAAGTGTTTTTGTGGTCTACTGCTCCCTACACCTTTTCATATAGTGTGGTCAGTCCAGTTTATAGATGATCATGTAAATATCAATAAAGCGGGGAAATAAAAGGATTTTACTGGACGACTAGAGACACATCTTCGCAGCCATTTTTACAAACAAAGTCTTACTATAGAGCAGGTCGGTTTAATGGGTACCGTTAACGTACCCTGAGACTTCAAGACGTTGGCAAACTGACAGACCCTCTGCAGCAGCTCTCTGTAGGTCACCGTCAGCTCATCACCGGGTTCGTTGCCTTCCCTAAAACAAACATTGAAACATGCAGAAGAATGAGTGAACAAACAACTTATTCCAGTCCATTATCGACTGTTTCAGCTCTACTTGAGGGTCCATGTTTTAAAATACACATCTGATAGATCATCCATTCTAGGGCTGGGCAATATATTACGATATTTTTTACCAAATACCTCGATATTGACATTACAAATAGAAAAGTTAGAACAGTTCAGAATTACATCACTTTACTCTAACGCAGCCTTTAAAACCAGCAAAACACTTCTATTGCAATGTACGAAATTTTAATTCTAGTCTCATACCACAATATCAATATAACATCAATATAGCATTGAAGAATATTCACATGCAAAGCAGTTGAGTCGTTTGTGTCACTTTAACCACATCTTACTCAAAAGAGCAATTACACAAAAAGAAAATCTAAACTCCTCCTCCAGCAATCTCTTCATCAAAGCACTTCAGCCCAGTTGAAACATCTCAACTTCCCCCCCTTTTCACAGCCGAGTATCATCCTGGGTGTTTAAGGAACTGCATGCTTGCAAAAGCATCACCCAAGGTCACGTCTCGTGCATGCATGCACACACGCACGCACTTTGTAGGAGTAAGACCTTTAGATTAATAGCGTTGGTGAACAGAATGAATGGGTTCTGAAAGCTCTGGCTCTCCAGATAATTAAATTACAGCCGTGTTCGTGAATCTCGTCTCTCTGCATCATCAGTCTACAAACTGAAAAAACATGACTGACAGTTAGTGATGGGAGGAAAGAGCCATGCCCCAACGCTATACTCCTATTAAATATATACAGTTATATAAATGTAGAATTTAGTGATATCCTGAAGAGTATATTTCCCTCTACTTGAGCACCTCATTGTCCATCTTATTCACACAGTGACCGATTTAACAGCTTTTAAAGTAAATTAATCAAACATTTAATTTAAGCAAAATGACTACAGTATTAGGCAGAGGGCGATATTAAACCTTAATGTCCCGGTCAAAATAATTATGTTCGCCATATAAATATGAAATACTCTTTTAAAAAAGGCAGTAAAGCATAGAGCAATATCTTTATCTAACATTTTGTTAAAAAACTAATACTTTAATTGCAGACATTTTCCAAACTATGGAACTAGGACACAGCTCAAAGGGAAAGGCCAACAATAAGTAAGAGACAGAGTGCATTCAGAAAGAGTTTTCAGAGCAGGAAAAGGAGTGCAGGTAATAGAGAGCAATAAGTCGAGCTTCAATAAGTCGAGCTTCAATGAGTCGAGCTTCAACTGCACAGTGAGGAGAAAGACAATGGGAGCAAGAGGACATTGTTCTTAGCAGAGTTTGATTGTGAAGCATTTATATGTTCTGTCATATACATATCGAGAGAAATATAAATTGAATTAAAAATATGTAGAGATTACAGCACAATGAAGCAATCCCATAGAAAATACGGAAAAAACATCTTTTTTTGGTGAATTATTTGACATAACCTTTTTTAACTTTTAAGAGTATACGTCGTTGTCCATTAATGAGCAGTGAAATGCAGAGTAAAAGCCTCGTCTGAAATGTTACATTTAGACCCACTGTGTGTGTTTTTCTGCACTTTCTCTCCCCTTGTTGTCTAACTGGTTGTGGCTGATAACAGCAGCATTACAGGAACACACAAAAGAACACACTGCAACAAAATACTGATTGCAAAATATCTCTTTCAGCAGCAGTGAGTACAGATTTCTTACAGCAGAAGTTGAAGTTATAACATTTTCCACAAACACCAGCCAACACACTGCAGCCTCAGTGGAGTTTGTCAATAGTGTACATTGTATCTGTAAGTGCACGTTTACCAGAATAGTGTGTGTGGGGGGGGGGGGGGGGGGGGGGGGAGGGGGGGGGGGGGGGGGGGAAGGGAGCTTGCATAGCTGAAAGGTCTCAGTGACCCGCTTGACACTGACAGCTGATGTCAGCGCATGCAAGCACACACACATTACAACTTTAAGAGGGGCGCAAACATGGCGATAAATTATATATTTTAGTCTTGTTTGAAATCCAATCTCAGTACGTCCACGCGTGACCTCAAAATAACGGGCATCTTGGTGACCACCTTACTTCACAGCTCACACTGGATTGAGAGCAGAAGACTGAAGGAAGGAAAAGAAGAAGTATCCTGGTGTGATCAGATAAGATACAATAAGATATTCCTTTAAGAGATGATGTAATCTCCCTCTCCTGTCATTATTACTCATCTCGTACTGCCAACACACGATGTGTTCTGCACTCTGCTATCAACGCAGACAAAGCGCACACGTCTGCCAATTAGGCTAATCAGCTCTGATAAGGAAAAACAAGGTCATTTCTCACAGCGGTCCGAGACCAAAGACCAGTTTTAATTATAATGAGTTACAAAACTGGCGACTGCAACCCACTTCAGGAGTAGTGTGACATTTTTCCCAGGTTTTTGTTTAAGTCATTTTAAATACATTTTTGTCCATAAAAATGTTTCCGATTATCATTTATGTTATTTTAAGATGCTATGAACTTGGGATATCTGCCTGAATTCATCGCTCATATGCAATAAATCAATATTGTCTCATGCTCTTTTATTGCGCAGCAATAAATAGTTTCTTATTCAATAGGCAAGTATTTGAATTGAATCCATTTATTGTTTCAGTCGTTTTTCAAGCCAATTATGCTTCTCCAGCTTCTAAAAGTTTTGCTTTTCCTCGTCATATATGACAGAAACATTTATATCTTTTGATTACGGCCTGTTGGTTAGACAAAACCTAAATTAGTTGATGCTGTCTTTGGGGTTTCTGGAGTTAATCATCAGTCTTTTACTGACTATTACACATGCTGGTGAAACATGTTTTGCATGCTGGGAACAAAACACTTCAATAAAGGTCATCAGACATGTTTCTTTGCCCAGCCTTCCTATCTGGAAATGTTAAGAGCGATAATAGCACATACAAATGTATAAGCGCACGCACGCACGCACGCACACACACGCACGCACGCATACATAAATACACACACCCACACCTATAAATACCCAACAGTAAAACCCGTTTTCAACAGAGTGGGTTTAAATGTCAGGGACCAATGAGGACAAACACACATTTGCTTGTATAAGGACATCACTAAAAATAAAGAGACCAGCATGTTAGACGATCAAACTAGCCTCAGCTAAAAGCAAGAGGGGAACATTAAGTGAGAAAGCAACACGAGTGGAGAAAGCTGCCTGCATGCTTATTAATTTCTCTCAAAGGAACTAGTAACTCTACTGCTAATGCTGTTGATGGTGTCCTCTCAATTGGAAGGTTTCAGTTTCTATTGAACATCCTCTAGGCCTCAGTCAAAACAGTATCAACTTTGTGTTTTAGACAAAAAGGCTCTGTTGATCATCCAACTATGAAGCAAGGAATCTATCGTCTGTACGACTGTATAGTCCTTCGTATATATGTCAAGAAACGTTCGTACCTTCCACCTGGCACCTGTATTGATGGATTTGGAATTGCTTTTAAAATCCTGTTTTTCTAGTCGTTTGGCCACTAAAAGCGCTCACACAAGCTTCGGGGGCAATTTGGGGTTCAATATCTAGCCCGAGGACACTTCTGATTTGTGGATGTCCCGTTATTATATCTGCCATTTTATAGAGAAAAGAATCTTTCAATAATTGTTGCCGCCTTACTAACTTTCACAGATTTCCTGCAGATAAAAGTCAGAGAGGGGACACGCTTTCTGGCACCACTGCTACTCACGCTTTCCCCATCCTCTCCCTTGACAACCCTGCTTTAAAAAGCTCTGTGCGGCCCAACTGCATTCCTCTCTATTGCTTCACCATTCGCATCAGGACACATCAGACCGGAGGCAAGTGACACAATGAGGGAGAGGAAAGCCAAAAGAGGATGAAAGGGCTTGAGAGAAAAAAATGTAAAGGAGTAATGTTGCAGAAGGAGAAGTGGCCTTGCAGGACAAACAGGACTACGTGCAGTACCATGTGTAGTCTTATATTACAGCCGAGAGACAAAGATGGAGAGAAAAAAAGAGGAATTAATGAGAAGAGTGAGAGTGAGAGACAAAGGAGGGAGGTTGACAGCAGCTCCATTCATTCGATCTGCTTGGATTCAAGCCTGTAAGTGTTTGGAGAGGCGACCTCCCCATAAAGAGGACAAACACACACCAGCTAGAGATCAACCACACCCTTTAAACACACTTTCTCTTGTATTGACTCATTCACACACACACACACACACACGATACAATAATTGTAATGAGAAGGAAATGTATCAATTACTCAGAAAATTGATTGGCAACTTCTTTGATAGCCATCGGGCCAAAGCAGCATGTGTGTACATTCAGAATACCTCCAGTAACTAGCGTAGCATTAAAGTGCTAACACTAGTTAATGATGTGCTGAAGTACTCTGCTAATATTATCTCCACAGGTATTTGTGTAGAAACGTAACAGCTTAGAAATATAAATCTCCTTCCAACTTCTCCAGGTAACGATTATCAGTATTACACAACGTTTACCCTTGACAGCTCAAAATCCAAAAAGCAGCTGGAAAGAATGAAACATTTGCATTGGAGTCTCTGAGAAGGCATTTTGTGTCACTCACTCTCATGCATTCTCATGCATGCACACGCACACACACACGCACCAGTAGAAGGCCACGTTTTCGCCGAGCTTCCTCTCGTGGACGTTGCGGTCGAGGAGGTTGTAGCAGATGTTGGTAGAAGCTCCTTCCATACACTTGATGAATATTTCTCCCTTTGTCACATCAAAGTTGTAGTCGAGGAACGGACCCGTGTGTTTGGTCTTCCAAAAAAAATCTTTGGCAATGTCGCCCCAGAACTCTGCAAGACACAACAAAAAGGATTAAAGAGATTGACAAGAAATAATGAATATTTTTGATTTAATTTATTTTTCACCGTTTATTATTTATATTACTATTTTTGATTTTTTACATTGTCTCTTCTGTGCACTTTACCGTTTCTGCTGTAATCCTGAAATGTCCCCACTGCGGGACTAATAAAGGAATATCTAATCTATGTTCTTAAATCCCACTTGGAAGATGCTCATCTTAGATACATTTGTTAAGTCTTACAGGGATAAGATGTTTTTATTATGTACAATGTTTAAAATTGAACAGCAGTTGAAACAATGCAAATCAAAGCTGCAGGATGCATTTGATAAAACGGGCCCACACGGTGACAGTGAGACAACTGCAATTTATAATCTTTATTACATGATGACGTTTTCCTCATATTATTAGTTCAGAATACACAAAATAATATTCATAGACATTGATATATCATAATTGTGATATATACAGAATATTTTATTAATTGATGAAAGATTTTCATCATTGTTTACAAAATGATGGTTATTATAATTATAAAGTGTTACCAAATGTATACAAATGTTGTGAAATCACAATTCTTGTCAAATTTTGTCAAGAGACGGTAGTAAGTTTTTTTACAATGTATTTTTTTCAACTGTTAATAAGCTCTGGTGCTTAATTGATGAAGGTGGATCTCATTTGAATTACTTTATATACTTAAGCATTGTAATCCCCCCCATCCGACCCCCCCCCCCCCCCCCCTCACCTTCCAGACCCCTGTGGAACACCTATCAAGCAAACTGAAGGTCAAATTGGACTTGTGTAAACGACCAAACCATCTATAAAGCCGTCTACGCTGGACTGTGTCGATATATATATATATTTAGTCTCTTGTCTCAATATGTCACAGTGCAATGCACTTTATCACAGATGATACAAACAGAAGGGAGCAGCATTCTGTGTTGTTTATTTAAGGCTCTACTTGTTACATCTTCTCTCTGGTTACATATAAATACCGTACCTACAATAGTCACAGCAGGACATTTTAACATTGGCTATAATCTTTTCACACTGAACTTCGAAAAAATGTCTTCAAAGGAGCTAAAAAAAAGTATGAAGTGCCATTCTTTATTTCACAAGGTTGTACTTGTGTATTCGGTCACAATAGTGTACATTAATTAATTGTGGAAATGTCTACCGTCTGTATTATCTGCCTATGCTAAACCTAAAACTGTACATGTTGCTTATTTTAATTTGTACACTGGTGAGATATTGATCTCAATTAGACTTAATAAGTTGATACTTAGTATTAATCTTAATCTGCAAAGTAACTATTTATCAAATAAATATACCAGAGTAGTAAAAAGTAGCAGAAAATGGAAATACTCAAGTACCTCAAAATTTTAAGTACGATAACGTGGGCTTACCATCTGGACTCTCTATGGATTTCAAGTAGAGCTCTTTGTATTTGTCAAAGGTGGGGATGTGAGCCTTCTTCTTCAGGTCCCCAGACCCGTAGAAGACGTCTTCCTTCGGCACTTTATCGGGAATCATGTCTGAAACGTTTGTTTGACTCTTTGCCAAGTTATTAATGTTAACCGAGAGACGTTGTAGCAGAACACGCACTGGCTTCGTGAGATAGCGATGGATATATCTACTTGCTTTCACCAATAATCAATACGAGCACTGCAGGATAGTAGAGGAGGCTGCACGGAGCCTCTTTCCGCTGCAGAAGCAAGCTGCACAACGAAGCGATGCCGCTGCAGAGCTCGCTTTGTGCTAGCTAGCTGCAAAGTTAATTCACACTTCCTTGTTTTGCAAGAGTCTTGCTGTTGCAGTTATGTCAAAAGTGTCAGGTCAAAAGCCGCGTTTGGACCCAACCCGAGCAGCGACAGTTTTAAAGTTAAGTCCGGGTCAGTTTCGGTGCAGCTCCGGGTGGATATTTCCGCAGTTAAATCCTGCACGCGCGGGTGGGTGGGTGTCCTGCTAACTGCTAAGCTAACAGGCTAAGCTAGCTCACGCCAACAGAAGAGGAAGACGAGGCGCATCTGTTTCAGTTGTAAAGACGTAATGTGTTTTAATTATTTAATTAAATTACATTGAAAGCTTGTTTTCATTCAGAGGAGTGTGTTTCATGATGTCCGGGAGGCTGGAGGTGAACTGTGTTTGTCCCAGCGGTGACAGTCGCCTCCTGCTGACTCTTCTTCTTCTTCTGCTGCTGCTGGCGCTTATTCTTCTTCTTCTTGTTTTGACGAGGAGAACGCTGAACTCTGTATGGCCCGTTTAGGCCCCGAGCAGCAGCCAATCAGAGCTCACGACACCTTCACGTACTCCTCGAAAATCTCCATTTACATACAGAGGTAAACGCTACCCCTTGCTGCGTTCAAGTGGGTAGGATTATTGAAAAGTGTTAAATAAATCAAATGAATATGTGGGGTTTTCGTCTTTAATATTTCTTAGTAATGTTTTGTGCAGCAAGAATCTTCCGATTATTCGATTTTTTGTATTATTCTTATTACCACTATGATTATTATTGTTATTAGTTATTTTTGTTGTTTTTGTTAATGTGGAGATTTCCTTCCTACTTTTGCTGTCATGTTATTCGATTATTTAACTGCTTTTGACTGATGGCTATCAAAAGAAGTTGCCAATCAATTTTTAGTAATTGATACATTGTGAATGAGTCAAGTGTGAGTCAAAGTGTGTTTAAAGGGTGCTGTTGATCTCTGGCTGGTTACATTGGTTAATTACATGCTATAATGAAGCCTGTTGAATTTTAAAGAAGAAAAATATACAAACAAAATCTCCCAAATAATGGAAAATTAATAAATATATTACGTTTACATTCAGCTGTTGTCTCGTCTTTTTAAATTTCTTATTTAATGATGTTATAAATGTTTGTTGTTGTTGTTTCATTTTTGAAGAGCTGGATTAAATGTTCTATCTTGCTGTTTGTTGAGTTAACAATTAATATAAACAAGCGTTTAATTAAGTTAATCTACGTCTTAAGAAAACTATGACAGTTGTTCTGGCAGTCTCATCTCTGCGTTGTCCAACACCGCCCTCCATGGACAAGAGCGCGTGCACTCGTTTGATTCGAGGTTTAATCAGAGAGGTTTGGTCTGACGAACAGCAGGTGGCGATAATGTTCAACTTCTGCTGCTGCTGACTGTCGAGGCCTAGCCTTGAGGTACGTCACTGATTAAAACAATAGTTATATTTCCTCCTTTATGTGATGCTGATCTGTGACTCAAAACTGTGATAAAATGCAAATTGTGAGTTTTGTGATCCATTGCACTCCTGATATATATGCACCAGAAATGTATTTTTTGTTCTCACGACCCTTCAGATGTATCACTGGATTAAACTGGACACATGCTGCTCTGACTTCGATGCATCAGTACTCATGATGTAGTTTATTAAAATGCATGAATTAGATGTTTTGCAGAACAAGTACCTTTAATACTTTAAGGTAATTTTACTGATAATACAGCTATACTTTTACAGAAGTTCAAGATTAACGCAATATGTTCAAGGCTTTTACCAGAGTACATTGTAGTATTGGTACTTGTACTTCAGTAAAGGATCTGATTAAGCCCCTCTGGTCTGTTCTGATGTCACAGCTCTGGAGTGTTGAGGGTCAAAGGTCAACCTCAGGCCTGGACTGAAGCCTCATGTGTGATTCACAAAGACTGCTTTGTTTTCCTTGTGTTTCAACTTTCATCTGCTGTTTCCTTCATGTGATCATGTTCCACTCGTTTGCTGCATTTTTACAAGCTACAGTAAAAAAACTATTAAAAAGGGCTAACCATCAACATAGACATAAATAAAACACCAAAGCATGGACATTCCTGCAGACCATGACTAGGTATTCACTTAAGTAGAACAACCACACGTCTCATTAATTATTGAATAGATTTGCGATTTGGTTGTAATGGTCATCCACCCAAAGATAAACTTTAATACCTTTAGTGATTCTCTGACTTTTCATCTAGCGTCGTCGTGTTAAAATTTGAATTGGTCCAATACTTCAGTTCATGACCCAATACTTAATAAAAAACTGGACTGAGATGGTTACAGAGTAAACATACTGCTGACAGCATTGTGAGCATGTTGACTTCAACGTTTAGGTTGAGTTACATGGCTGCGACTATAATGTACTTGTGCTTACTACATTCATGGTACTTCTATACAGCTTAATACCTCTAATCACTATATATATATATATATATACAGTGCCTTGTGAAAGTATTCGGCCCCCTTGAACTTTGCGACCTTTTGCCACATTTCAGGCTTCAAACATAAAGATATGAAACCCTATTTTTTTGTGAAGAATCAACAACAAGTGGGACACAATCATGAAGTGGAACGACATTTATTGGATATTTCAAACTTTTTTAACAAATCAAAAACTGGAAAATTGGGCGTGCAAAATTATTCAGCCCCTTTACTTTCAGTGCAGCAAACTCTCTCCAGAAGTTCAGTGAGACTCTGTCCATAGGACAACAATCAGCCGTATACTGCACAAATCTGGCCTTTATGGAAGAGTGGCAAGAAGAAAGCCATTTCTTAAAGATATCCATAAAAAGTGTCGTTTAAAGTTTGCCACAAGCCACCTGGGAGACACACCAAACATGTGGAAGAAGGTGCTCTGGTCAGATGAAACCAAAATTGAACTTTTTGGCAACAATGCAAAACGTTATGTTTGGCGTAAAAGCAACACAGCTCATCACCCTGAACACACCATGCCCACTGTCAAACATGGTGGTGGCAGCATCATGGTTTGGGCCTGCTTTTCTTCAGCAGGGACAGGGAAGATGGTTAAAATTGATGGGAAGATGGATGGAGCCAAATACAGGACCATTCTGGAAGAAAACCTGATGGAGTCTGCAAAAGACCTGAGACTGGGATCGAGATTTGTCTTCCAACAAGACAATGATCCAAAACATAAAGCAAAATCTACAATGGAATGGTTCAAAAATAAACATATCCAGGTGTTAGAATGGCCAAGTCAAAGTCCAGACCTGAATCCAATCGAGAATCTGTGGAAAGAACTGAAAACTGCTGTTCACAAATGCTCTCCATCCAACCTCACTGAGCTCGAGCTGTTTTGCAAGGAGGAATGGGCAAACATTTCAATCTCTCGATGTGCAAAACTGATAGACATACCCCAAGCGACTTACAGCTGTAATCGCAGCTAAAGGTGGCGCTACAAAGTATTAACTTAAGGGGGCTGAATAATTTTGCACGCCCAATTTTCCAGTTTTTGATTTGTTAAAGTTTGAAATATCCAATAAATGTCGTTCCACTTCATGATTGTGTCCCACTTGTTGATTCTTCACAAAAAAATAGAGTTTTATATCTTTGTTTGAAGCCTGAAATGTGGCAAAAGGTCGCAAAGTTCAAGGGGGCCGAATACTTTCACAAGGCACTGTATATATCAGAGGCCAATATTTTACTCCACTAGGTTTTATGACTTTAGTTATTTTTCTTCCTGTCTAGTGACAGTCATGTATCTCCAGATGTGTTGAATGTTTGTGATAAGCAACTTTTCATCCTTCACTTTAAGTGTTGAGAACATTCTCGTAAATTCTTAAGCTGATTCAAAATAGTTGTGAAATATGCATGTGCGTGATGTGACGTGTGTATGAACAATATGTTTATGACACACTATTGATCTCGATTAAAAAAATGAACAGAAACTTGGACATTCACTCAGAACAAACAAACCGTCCAGTGTTGACGTGGAAATACCTTTTTTTTATTGTCTGTACCAAACTTGATAGAAGAAAATTGGGTTTTCCGGAGTATAACAAAGACATTAAAGTCCAGCAGAAACAGAGGCGAGAGACTCAGTGTACACGCTCATCGGCTCCCATTGTTGATCGGGAAAAGGTTAAAGGTCACAGAAGCACCACTTTCACCTTTAAAGCCATCATTTCACTTTGCTCAGCTATCTTCATAAAACAAAAACACACGTATGACGCTCAGCCAAACTGGGGATCAGCAAAGGAAACATGTTGATTTAAACCAGTCATGATTACTCAGGAGATAATAATTCTGGATCCCCAGAGTGGCCAAAACCTGCTGAGCATGAACTCTTTGAGGTGTGTGTGTGACTGAAAACGTCCAAGGAAACCTTTTGTACCAAAGTTTGATGTCAAACACTCCACTCACTTAAAATAACACATTTTACTACATCACTAAACCAAACCGGAGTCAACACACAACTACTTCCAATGACTCGTCAGGAAAACCAGACAATTGACAAAAACCTGACAAAATGGAAAAACCTCATGTTACAAATCCCACCCGACAGGTGACTGAAGTGATGACAGTTGTATTAAACACAGACTGTTGGAGGATACATTGGCACTGGGTTCAGCACAGAGGCGACGATGTAAAGGAGGAAGTCCGCTCCCCCTTTGACGTTGCATAACAAAAAGCACTTCTTCTCTAAGGCTCGACAACACAACACTTGTCAGAACTGCTTGAAACGCCAGGAAGCCGCCGTTCTGTCGACAGGTTAAAGTGTTCCTGCATTGAGAGGGCTCCCAGAAGACAGAGGGGGCATGTCGATGTCCTGCAGTGTGCGTTTGTCCTCGGTGTGCTACGATTTGTCTTGGCATTAACATACTGATCAAACATGGAGGGTTTTACTATCAGGATAGCTAATAAGGAGTTTAAGTTTTCACTACTTCCGAAGACTTCATTCTACTTTTCACAAGCTTTAATGAGGGCAAAAGATGCCGACAGCGAGAAGTGTTTAGGGAAACCCTGCACATTGCCAAGTAACAATATGTGTTGTCGTCTCTGTACTTCAGCACATTAGATTTGACATTAAAGACGTACCGTTTCAGCTTAAATGTATTGTGGAGTTACTTCCATGTTCAGAAGAACAGCAGAGGAAAAGGAGTGTTTTATTCCCAGAACCCCAGTTAAAGGTGACCAAAAATATCATACAATCATATTTAAAATTTCTACAAATTCAGTCTTAGACACTGATGTACCTCAGACATCAACACACATTGGTGTGCATCAGGCCTCAACTTCAGCCAGATTAATTTCCATCTTATTTAGTGGCTTTTTTTTTGCCTTCAGAGATTGAACCATATCCTTGTATTTGTGACGAATGATGTCAAAACTTGAGAATTCTCCGACTGCATTCTCAAAGCACTGGGTGGCTGTGAATAAAACAGGCCAGTTGTCCTACACTGTTCCCAAATGAATGAAAAACCTCTCAAATTAAAGCTGAAACTCACATAGACCAAACCATCACTGGTTTGAACCACTTTGTGCTGCAGAGACAAATAATAAGTTACTGCACCCACATCACCATAATTTAAGGCTCAAAAACAAGAGCATCCATAAAATAAATCTTTGGAGTGTCCAGTAAAAAGCATACATTCTGAAAAAGAAATTATAATTTTTCTTCAAAATGTCTGAATGAATTACCAGAAAAAAAACTTTAGGCACCCTCTGTGTGCAACATTCAACCCTGGCAGCAGGTGTTGAATCTTGTCACTGAAACACTGAATAACTGCACGTCTGAGTCACTGATGAGCTCCACCAGCTGATGAGGAATCTGCTCAACTCCGCACCCCGATTTATCTTTGATTTCCTCCTGCGGAATATATTTAGTAAGTCTGCAGCTGTGATACATTATATCACATTTTTATTTTTTCACCTCAATTTGTGGCAAAAAAAAAACAATTATTCAACAGAAAGCCTTGAATTACATTGAACTAATGTGAAACACCATGAATATATATATTTTTGTTTGCTTCATGGGTATTCGATGGAAGAGGAGCAATCTGCTGCACCCTGACATATCTCAGCTGTTGTCCAAAATACCTCCAATGTTGTTTATTTTTATTTTTTTTAAACACAATAAAATATGACTAACATTACAAACATTTGCCCAAAACAGCAGACTTACATTAATGTAAAATAAAAAGAAGTTATGAAAAAAATTTTCTTATGAAAAGAAAAATGTTGTGAATAAGGCCATTGATAAAGTTGTGTATCCCATTAACTCCTTTGCTGTTAACAGTTTGTGTGGAATCAACATTACTGTGTTGTTTCAAGTTAGGTACAAATATACAGTGGGGGAAAAACTGGTCTCAAATCAGATCCACAATATTAGTGCTAAAATTGGTCATACAGGGAGTGGAAATGGGACAGAAAGAGGAAACGGACAGCTGTATGCTTTCCCAGAAAGGAATATGCTTTCAATGTGGCAACTCATTGATCGCACATTTTCTTCAACCATTTTGGGAAAAAAAACAAAATTCGAGCAGAATGATAGTAATCAGAGCAGAAGCACTGCCTCAGTCAGAGCCTGCAAGAAGCATACGAGCCACAGACGATGGTCAGCTACTACGTACAGTACGTACAGTACACACACGCAGGCAGAAACACTTCTCCATGTTCGCTACAGGTCAAATCTTTCCATCAGAGTTATAGTTTAGGGAGAGTGGGGGGAAAAAAAAAAAAAAAACACAAATTAATAAAGTTGAGATCATGGATGACAGGTGCCCAAAATAAAGATAATGGTGATAAAACGGTAACATACATTTACAAAAGCTCTTCTGAAGGCCAATGGGACAAAATCAAGATGCATTCTTAGTGGAAACAAATAAGGCCAAGAGAAAACCCGACTGCTGCCTTGTCCCACACTAAACCCTGAGCCCTTCAGTGGGGAAGTGTGTGGTCCACAAGTTGCTTTTTCCTCATTTAATTTAGCTTAGAACTGACAAATGTTGTTTCTGAAAGCCTACGGACTCATGAAGTTAAAAATTTTTTTTCCTCCAACATTTCAAAAACACGCAACTCTGTTAGTATGACTAAAATTGGAACCAGCGAGCAAAAATATATAATACGCCTCAGATTTGGTTCAAAATTATGCAAAACCTAAGGTTTTAGATGGAATTGTGTGTGTGTATTCCATTTTATATTTTCCCCACTTCTGTGCAAGCATCTTCCTCCAAATGAATACAATGCAGTGTCAACAGAGGCACAAATGGCTGCAGTGCCATCAAACAACAAACAATCCAGGTTAGTTTGGGACAAAGTGATTGGTGTTCTGACAGCCGGGTCCTTCAGAGGAGGTTCTTTCAAAATTGATTTTTAAACACATACAACCACACACGTATATACACTCACACACACAGAGAACATAATTTCACACTCAAGTCCATTACAAAAACCAGATAGGTACTGCACGATCTGGTTTTGGGAAGGATGAGATTACAGGTGAGGGGTGGGAGCCTGAATACTCTCGCAGACTGACAGGTTCGAGGAAGAAGAGGCCGTGACGGAGGCTTTGTTGGTAAAGGATGTTCCCAGCAAAAAGGAGTTGAGCTGTACGGCAGCTAAAGGCTAGAAGAAGAAGTCCGGCAGGTTCAGGAGATGTTAGGCGTTTGGGTTGGGGTGGGGCACAAGTCGAGATCAGGTTTGAGACTGGATATAAAACCAAACTGGCTGTCTTGGCTTGAAGATCTCGAGGTGTATACCAGAGCATCCAAGTGAAAAGTTGCTTGTAGTTTTGATTAAAACTCCTCCTGCTCTTCAGCATCCGGTATCACAAAACCCTCCTAGAGAGAAATAGAGATATGAATAAACAAATATTCTAATATTAATATATATATATATATATAAAAGAATAACAATATTAATCTCTGAAAATTATTAATTTGTGAAATAATAACAGCGGGGGCACTCGGGCATCATTCTGGTACATTTAGGCACTTCTAGAACCGCTGAGCGAGCAGGAGAACTGTCAATCAAACCACACTGAGGAATGAACATTTTAAATAAATGTTTCTCGACTTTGTAAGAGAAAGAAATGTATTCCAGCCAATGTTTATTGTGGCCCCCATGCAGAATAACATGAATCCTCGTATGTAAAAAAGTACTTCGCACTAAACGAGTTTCCAACTCGGATTTCTGAGCAACATTTCTGGAGTCTACGACAAATCGGGTGTTGCAGCAGCACAAAGACAGAGAATTATCAGCAAAAAGTTAATTTAGAATAGAAATAAAACAAAAAAAAACTATACAAGATACTGTATAACACAATATAGATATTGTACATGCAACCAAAAGTGCAGAACTCAAGTGACATAATGGTTCGGTAAATAGCAGCCAAGTACCAGTGAAAACCTTCAGCCTTGGCGAGCGAGCTGCATGCCATTCCTCTGAAGGAATTTACAATGCATCAGCAGTTGTTAACAGCCGAGCAAATGGTGTCAAATCTAGTGTTGAATGCACATTGAATTCATTGGTTTATTTTTGAGGATAGAAGAATAAGGATGGTAGTGTTCTATATCCATTGACGTCTTGGCCTTCAGAATGAATCACGTCACTGAACTTTAAGTTCATAAAAACGTATGACAACTCACGTCTGTGGCGTAGAGGATGTCGATGATTTTCTGCAGCGTGGGGTCGCCCTCTCCTTCCTTCTCCTGGCAAATCAGCTCAATGTTCCGCAGCTTACCAAAATAAAAGTCTCTCTCCTTCTCCATGTCTTGAATGGTAGATTTCAGGATCTCCACCTGTGCAAAAAAGGCCAAAACAACATTACTTTTTTTTTTTTTTTTTTATAAATCGGGTGACTCCGTTTAAAAGTCCTCTTTGAAGACACAAATAAAGCTCATTACTTAGTTTAATTGTTGAATTAGATTAAATACTTTTACTAGTCCGGCAATGGGGAAAGTAACACATGATTCACTTCTCAATACTGATTGTACAGAGCAGGTTTATTTCTTATGCCGTAGTGCTGACCTCATTCATGAGCTCCACCCTCTCCTCATCACGTCCTCCCATCCCCGGCTTCCTTGCACTGACATTAGCCAACTTGGGCGCTACCTTGGCAACAGGTGGTCTCTGAGGAGCTGAAGAGGGAAGAAAAAAAAGTCTATGAACAAGAGAAAAACTTGAAATGACCAGTATTACTCATTTGATTTCAAACTGTTTGACTCATAGGACCAACCAGAGCACTGACCTTGACTGAGGAACTTTTTGGGGGGTTTGGTGAGAGCTGACATGCCAGTGTTGGGACTGGGCACGGCATCCTGGCCCTGCCTCGCCTCAACTGGGTCGTATTCTTTCCCATCGTAGTTCGCGTCAAAGAACTTCTTAAACCACTGGACAAACTCAAAGTTGTCCTGGAACTTCCCCTTCACCAGTTTGTCTACTGGAATGATCTGCAAGCAAAAAGAGAGAATCAGGACCAGGGCGTTTCGACAGGTGTCTGTCTGCTTGCTTCAAGCTAAAGGGGTTAACATTGTTAGATAAAAATAGTAGAGGAAAAAATACTTCAATTTCTGTATCAGCGTATATGTGGCACTGATGCTATCGTTACATTGTTTAGTATCACCATCAATACAGTTTATTTGTTTTGGAACAATACCAAAAATCATACATTTTATTAGAACACATTCATCTACAAAACACTTCATTCAAAGCTGCAATAACCGATGTTATTGGCAACTTTAGAGAGCAGTGAAGGTGAACAAGAACAGTAAAGTGGTGGACTTGAGAAATAATTAACAATGATCTAAAACTCACTATAAAGCGCCATTAAGCTGAGGGGAGCTGAGGATTGAGTCGATCATTCAGACAATGGACCCCTTTCAACGTCATTGACACAAAGCCTTTTATAAATATATTGACTATCATAATTTTCACAATATAAGCTAACCCTATAATTACAAGGTGCATACATTATAGAAATCCAAATCATGCATTTAAATACTGTGGTTTTTATCTTGTACTCTACTAAAAATACTTAATACTGATTTATTTTTAAAAATAAAACAATGTCACTCATTACAGACATACAAAGAGGATACTTAAGTTCATCTCAAGTGTCATAAGGGACATCCTTCACTGAGACACTGATTCAGGGGGCTACTTCTAAAATGATGAACAAAGAATGTATGGACTGAGGAGGACTCGAGGCCCAAAAAACTGTCTTCAGTACTGGCACAACCATTAAAAACAAAGCCGGTCAGGATAGAAGCCACAGTGAGGAGAAGAGAGCAGCAGCAGCAAAAAAAAAACCCAACTAAATAGCAGTTAACCCAATCACTCATGAGACAATACACAAAGCATGCACACGGGCAAAGTCCATGATGCAGCCACAATGCAGGGGATTATAACCCTGAACTATGAACAACTATGAATACACTGATGTGCTCAACATGCTCAAGCTTCTGGTCCACCGATCTATGAGTCAAGACTGTCCAGGCATTTCAAACACAGCACAGCTCTAGAATAACTCCGTCAAACAAATGGATGACAGGAAGAAAGGAAGTAATAACATGAATTAATTATGGCAGCTTTGTCAATAGTCCTGCAAGCTGCTGCATGTTCAGTCTGAAAACAAATGATGACTAAGATGGATCTGCCCTAAAGTGAAATGATCATGTTGCATCAGGTGAAGCATGAGTACTTGATTCTCATGGACAAAAGGGGTTTAAGAAAATATTGTTGATCATTTCAATTTGTAGTTCTGCCTATTAATTGGCATCTCATTTCTTTTGACAGATGACAATGCAGAGTACACAGACACAAGTAAATAGTATCCAAAGAGTGACAGACTAAAAGAGGACTCAGGAAAAACAATATGACTCATGACCAGATCAGCAGCTCAGCTGGTTGGGAGGATGAAAACGTGTGCAGGTTTCCAATTAATCTAGAACAAATGCAAACTAAACCTCAACAATCAGGTGACATAATTCATGTTCACTCAGGGCAACTGATGTTGGCTGTAAATACATTTGCTGGTCTTGAGATATTATTCATGTGATCCCAACACGTCCTGCAGATGCTCCACATTAAAAGCATTTCCAGTGCTTTTCAGTGGTAGGATATTATTTTTGAGACCAGAAGGTGCAACTTTACCAGATTTGGACATTTGTCACAAAAAAAGCCACAGTGCGCTGGTCAGAAGAGGTGCAGGCAATAGGTGCAGATCACATGGAACTTCACTTAATCTGTGGTCAAAATAAACAAAACCATAAACAGATCCAGACCCTGATGTATTGAAAACCATGTGTACAGTGCCGGCATCACAGGCTCTAATCACTGTTGCTCATGGCATCGACACAGGTTTCAGACTATGAACATTTCACATATGAGGGCTGCATATTATGAAATACATTAAAATTCTATGTTTAAAAAAAATGTTTTGCCTCAAAGTCCTCCAAAGTGTATTCAACCAACAACGTAGGATTAATAATGTAATTTTATAATGTGTGTGACTTACTTTGTCGACTCCCATCTTTTTGAAAGAAACCTGAAGAAGCTTATAGTTGTGGATGTATTCATGCTCCAGCTTGGCACCAAATTTAACTTTCTTCAGAGGTAAAGAGTTGGGAAACAGCATGTCCATGAACTGGCAATATGCAGCACCTTAATTAAAATGAAAAAAAATAATTACATCACAAGTATACGTAATGCAGAATAAATTAAAATACAAAAATTACCCAGTGTGCACTGAATATTTAAACATGTATGGCACTCACAAAACATGCCGTTTAGTTCAGAGTTGATTACCTGGCTCAAAGGTACATGAGGGGAATTTACAAAAAGGAGACACCTCTTAAAGGTTCACTCGATCCCAAAGATCCTTTCCTATTCCGATTACTAGATCCTTTCTTAAATGTAGTATTTATTGGTACTGAAAACTATTTAATTTGGCACCCAAATTCAATATTTTCAAATCACCAGCCCTAATGTTTCTAAGACAGTTAACATACAGTTAAATTGTGTACCAATTGCTACCTCAAAATGTTTTTATCTCTGATGAAACAAAGGCTCAACATACGAGAACATGTTTAATTGGCTTGTGCGATACATTTTTCATGTTGTATCGTTAACTTATTCAGCATCAGCGGCAACTGGTCCTGTGACACTGACCCAGAACAGTTTCAAGAGGCCTGACAACTGTTTGTTAATAGAGCACATCTGTGACTCCCACAATAAGAGAAATATTTAAAGAAATACATTTCTTACCTGTACACAACATTTCTATCTTGGTGAGGTTCATCTGTAGAGATTCATTGATCCAGACCAACATATCATGACGGCTTAAGTTGTCACTGGTCACTGAGGTTGAGTACACGTTCACAGCCATTGTCGGTCACCTGCTGACAGAGAGGGGAGAACAAGTGTGAGAACGATCTGTCAGAATGGATGGGAGAGCAGACAAAATAACTGGTCACATCCAAATGTACCAGCATAAAGCTGGTAATGCGAGAGTTGGTTTGTAAATAGCATGATTAAGAATGGCCTAATGATCATTTACACACAAAGCAACTGTGTTTATTACTTTAGAAATTATGTGTGAAAAAAACTCAGATAAACAATAGACTTTAAATAAGTAATGAACCCTTTGATTTGCCGCAACACTGGTGCTCCAAATAACGATTACTTTCATTAGCAATGAATCGGCGAGTATTTTCTTGACTATATAAAATCAGTTGTAAAATTTCAAAATGTAGCATAATAATGTCACAATTTCTCAAAACTAAAATTTTCTTTTTATAATATTTAGTTCAGTATCATAATATAACAAGAAGCGGCAAATGTTCACATTTGTAATGCCGGAACTAATTATTTACTGGCTTTTAAGCAATTAATATCAAAAGCTTCCTGAAATTTGGCATCCAAGATGACTTCTCTTTTCAAATTTGATTGTGGTTAGAAACCTTTTGACACAACCCAGCTTTAGGCTTTTTGAAAGAAGTTTTGCACTCGAGGCACACCCAAATATGCTGGCATCGAAGACAATACTTATATATTATGCTCAGTTACTTTGTAACAAAAAAAGTAACTGAGGTTTAAGTCACGTATCGACCACAATCATTACATACATCCCAATAAATGTGTCTAGTCGCAGCAGCAACCCTCATCCACAGTCCCTGCTGTGGCTCATTTCCAGGTAAGACCAGGCCAATTGATTCCTCAACAGCTGAAAGTACAAGCTTATAGTAATTTAGCTTCTCTTCAGATGTGGTCAACCATTGTATTTGGAGGAATAAAGCATCAGATTGTGGTAGATGATTGATCTCATTCAAATTAAGCTGGGACATTAAATGGATAAATATAATGCATTCATAATTATAATCCAGTAATATAGTATATATGATTCTGAAATGGTTCATTCTGCATATTTAGTACTTTCACTTTTGGTCGCTGTGGGTATTGTATTTGTTAAATAATCAGAATTTGGACAAAAGGTGACGCATTTTTAAATGTCATCGTTGAAATGACATAATACTTTTTTTGGTCAATAATACAATAGTCCTTAGTGCAGCTGGACATCTTCCTCGCATTTCAGCTCACAGCAAACCACTGTGATGTGAACGCAACAGGGCCCCGGTGAGGAACCAGTGAGCTCACGGCAGCTAAGCTAGCCAACTGACCAGCTAGCTTAAGCTAGCTCAGTTTAGCTAACCAACACATTGGTAGAGTACGTTTAGTTAACTGCTCATACAGATGATTTATATTTTACACACACAATATTTGCCTTTTTGTATTGTATTGGCCACCAATTTGTATTTAGAATTTAGTTTGGTTTCTGCCACCGGGTAAACTCGCACACTAACGCTAGCTATTGTGAGCCGGACATTGACACGGTTTCCCCGCCCTGAGCTCACCAAGCGCCCTGCGAGCTAACGTTAGCCGGCCACAGTTAGTCACCGTTAGTGCGGTGGCCCTTCAGCTCGGGAGATCGGAGGTCACCGCATCAAACAACAGTTACAGAAGAGAGCTGTGCACTCTGAGAGCCTCGCCCGCGCTGGGTTACTCTCAGTCAATCGGCTACGTCCCTGCTCGTCACAAGCTAGCACCTCTGCTAACAGAGCTTAGCCGTCGTTTTACCGGCTAATATCGGTGAAGACACCGTGTTTGAGTTACACCTACCGGGAGTGGATCGGCTTTCTCAGATCTTGGACACGATGATTTTGTTATTTTTCTCGGCTGTAACTAAAGATGTCTGACGTTATCTGTAATTGTTTCGATGTCACAGCTACTTCTGCTTCTTCTTGGCAGCTCACGTTCTCTCCACCGGCAGCGGAAGAACCGATTTATTGACGTCAGGACGGAACCGGGTAACAAGAGGGTAACGCCTAAACGTAACCACGCCGTGACGTTTTGTTGCGTAGTGGAGAAGATTGTCTTCTTTTTTGCTGTTCTCGTATCCTTATTGATTTTTTTTAAATACATTTTGTAATTCTAACGTACGTCTTCAATGCATGTAGTAAAATGTATTTAGAAAACAATAGCAAAAAATAAAGGTTATTTAGTTCAATGATATAGATGTGCACAAAGAGAAAATAACACTATACATATATATACGTATATATATATATATATATATATGTATGTATATATGTGTATATATATATATATATATACATACATGTTTTTTTTTCATTGAACTAAATTACCTTTTATTTTTCTTTTGTATCTTGTGTATTTATATTGTACTATATTCATTGAATACTTATGTCATAACCAAATATAACTAAACTGAATTAGTTTAGTTATATTACATTTGAATGAAATACGTATGGCAACGCAGGCAGTTTACACTTATACCATTACATTTCAAAACCATATATTTCCGCTGTATCTCAAAGGATATTGCAAATATTTAGTGGGTATATTGCTGGCCAGGTAAAAGGCTCTGACCAAAAGATGGATTGTTAGACCTAATTGCATATATATCTACATTATGTAAAAGGGTACTTACTTAAAGATGTACATCTTGATAGTTAATTGGTGGAATATGTCAATCCAAACATCCATATTTGTATTAATTTATTTTTCCCTTATTGTATTATGTTCAAGCATTGGCATTTATTTTTTCTTTACCTCTGTCTAGAAGTATATAGTTACATTATGTTGCTTTCTTCATAGCAATCTTACTAGCTATGACAATGAAAAGAAATAGAGTATGAATCAATCTAAACAAAAACATTTGGTAATTTCTCCAATATTCGTGGCTTTGAAACAAGTAACATCTTTATTTTTCTCATCGTCTGTCTGTATATATATTCATATTGCCTGTGGATGAAAACTACAGCACAACCAAACCGTTTAGCCCTGTTGGCAAAGCAAAAAGTTAAAAAGTGAATGAAGAGGCTTTCCCTATGACATTTTCATTTTATTGGTCTTGTCAAAAGTCTTCAGTAAAAAATGTAAAAACAAAATCTGTACTTGATTCACACATTTTCCTTTACACATTCAATTAATACACAGCGTGTCCCTCAAACATAAAAAAAACTGTATCTGGTACAGTACAGAGATGATAGGATGGACCCTTACAGATTGAACATTCACACCTTCATACCTCTGAATCCATCCTTCAGGTCTTATGTGCAAAAATACTCAATAGCCCACTTACAGTCTTCACCGAACAAAAAACAAAACAGTTACATTATACAATTATCAATCAAAATAGCACTCTGTATTTGTATTCTATACAATAATCAGTCAATTAGGCCTCAGTGGTCGAGGATCACCACAAACACCAAAGTATGAAATGCAATATAATTGGTATCAATTCAATCATTTGAAAGTATTGAACAATATTAGCACGCACCAGAGCAGCATAAAGACTCTTCTGTCCATCTGTTTTGTTAGTGTAAAAGTGGCAATGCAAAGTTTTAAAATTTGTAAAAAAGAAAAAGATGAAAGAATGAAAAGAGTTGTACCGATTAAAAAGATGATGAAAGTCATTGTCTGAACTGTGGGTGACACATCATGCTACTGTGGGTGACTTTGTCTAACCGTGTACTAACCACCATTTACTGCAGATAATACACTGAGCATGGATAAGTACCTTGTACAAATCCACTTAGAAAATTATCCCTTTAATTGGATTAAAAATGTATACACAGTTCTGCTTTTCTCCAACAAACATCATTTAAATCTCACAGTAAAGTTGGCGAGCAGCTCTCAGTTCAACATGATTCACTCTTTTAAGTTATGATTAATATATAAATAAAATGTAGAGGCAGTGTATGACAGACTACCAAATATCTCCCTTTTTTAACAGCCAACATGTGAACATTATTTCTTATTTGTTTAAAAAAAAAATGCATTAAAAGCTCAAGTGTTTATACCACATGTGGAAGCATGTATAACCTGAAGATATGTGCTGAATATTCATGGTAAATACTGACAACACAAACAGTTAGGACACTCTGCCTCTGCTTTTCAACTGGGCTCTTTTAGACTGAGAAATAAGGAAGGATTGGCAGTGTAGGTGGAGAGGTTCGGGAGGAAAATTGACAGTGATGAGGCAAGCGCTGGAGGGAGCGTGATCCGTCCTTTTCTGCGGCATTGGAAGCCAAAGTGACTGTTGGCTTTGCACACAAACTGTATGTGTGACTAGATGCAAGGGACCCAAGGGTTCAGCAGTTTATCCCGGTCACAGTGATCCACAAAAGCCTGTCTGTGAGCTCAAAGTAGTAGAAAGACTGCATAGTTCATTAATTCTGCACCGACTTCTTATATAATAAAAAAAAAAGACTCCTCCTACAAAACATTACTCAACTTCCCTCTATCTCAGCTGCTGCAATTTTGGAGATGCAGAGGGGGGCCGGAGAGGGTGCGGGGTTGGAGGTGGTCAAAGGAGACAGCTCTTCACAGGCAAAATAGTCCTTCAGGGGAGCAAAGAGGTGACGGATGACCGGCACGCTCCAGGCCTTCCCCAGCACCTTCTGCCTCTGCTGCCGGTTCATGTTTCTCACGTCGGTATAATGTTTGGGGAAGCCAAATATCCTGGTGAAAAAGAAGGGGGAAGGCGTTAGCTGAAGTCGCAGGTTGTTAAACGGTTATGTTTAGGGTAATTTCCTACTTTGTTGTGCTGTAGTCTACAGACAAAGTGAATACCATTAAAAGTTCAATTATAAAACCACATGGATCAAAGGTGTGTGGCTGCAGTGATCAGGAGTCTGCAAAGGGTGTTTATTTGGAAAATGTATCAGATGCTCTAGCTGTTCCACTTCCTGCTTTCAATCTGTTCTGCGCAACTTCCTGCATTTGTCAAAAATAGACTGGGCACCCATTTGAGCTCATCTTTAAAAATGTACTAATCATTTAAGTCAAACAAAACTGCCAAATATGTTTGCTGGTTTTCTGCTTCTTTTATAATGATAAACAGAATACCAAACTCTAGGACATTGTTTTCTGATGTTTTACAGACAAAATAAATAAAAATAAAGTTGGACTGAGTGAGAAAAAAGTAGACATTTTTCTTTTCTTGTTTAACTGCTCTCATGTAGTTTGCCGTTTTACAAATGAGTTTTTAGTGTTTTTGTTGAGTTGATATCCCACAGCTCCTCCATAATGTGAATTTGGTTATTGTTAGTTAGTTCCAGTACAGCAAGTTGGGAGCTGACGCTAGAGAAGTTCGTAGATGAAATTTAACAGGAAATGACCAACAGTTCAGTTACAATAACGACTGTTGGACATAGCTCAGTTTTTCCATCCTAGTCAGTAGGATGGTCACAGGGGATCCGACCATCCTACTGACCAGGACCATTAACCAACATGTGCATCTGGATACTCTACACACACACCCACACACTCTTAAACATAACTATTACAATGCCTACCTTTCTAGCTCAGTGATCCAGAGGATGTCCTCTTTGCCATTGTGGAGGACAGGCAGAAGAGCAGAGCCACCTTTGCCCTGCTTCAGCGAGTTTGGATTGGTGGTGATCGTCCTCACCTTAGTGACCTGGAACAAAAACAACATAAAGGAACTGATTATCAATGCCTAAATCAACATTGGAATCATAATAAGGAAAAAAAACACATTAAGTACTTAAAATAGAGGGACCGAAGATAATTTAATAACATTTTATTTGCAGGTTCAGTCACTGACCCTGGCTTCTCTACCGATCTCTAAACAGTCCTGGAGATTCAGCTTGTCGTTCTGGGACGCTGTAATGGGCCTGATGGGAAATAAGCAGCAAACCAGCAAGCAAATATTATTTTCTACCAAAAAACAGAACTAAATGCTTTGCGAGATAAAGAAACAGGAAATATGGAAATAAAAAAGAGAGAAGAACATATAGAAAAGCAAGAATGCACCACTACTTGTACTGTATTAATC